>QANY01004318.1:411724-478024 GCA_003255025.1 Datisca glomerata | reverse complement strand
CCCCCCCCCCCCCCCCCCATACACACACACACACACCAGACACACACAGACCCACCAACAAGAAAAAAAAAGAAAAGAAAAACTATAGAGAACAACTAGTGTTAGCTAAATGTTGAAGATATCCTCTAACTGGTCCAAGTAAGTTTCTTAGTTCACAGTCAGTTTGTGCCTAATCGCATTCACATCAGTGGCTTAGTAAATCAGCAGGTGTGTAAGTGTTTGGTTTTTAAAATACAGAGCATTTAAAATTGTAAGGTAGAGGCCATGGGACTGAATGTATAATTTTGCTATCTATGCTGTCACTGTATTTGAACTGCTTGGCTGTCAAGTGTTAAGGCATTAGCCAAATTGATTAAAAAACATGATTTCCGGATGGATAGTTTGGGGTGTTTGGTTGAGGTTAATTATGATCGGAATCTTTTTTGCAATCCTTTCGTAATTAAATTAACAATTTATTTATTTAGAGTAATCTTTAAATCAAAATAAAAAAATAATCTTAGTTTGTAGGTAATCATAATTTATCTCTTGAGAGTCAATTCAAATAAGGAAGCAATTTAAAATTACAAGGTAAAATAATGAGGCAATTAAATTACCTCCAACAGATTTATCATGAAGTTGCACATATACAAAAAAATAGCAAATCTAAGTTTTCATTAATTATATTATAGATTTCTATGACAACTGAACATATCAATTGTGGTTTGTGATCGATTCAACTACAATGATAATTTTAAATTTCATATGCCAAACGATCTCTAAGTTTACTTTTCTAAAATGTAATGAATTACTTCTCTTATAATCGCTCCTTTACAAAGGATGAGAATTGTCTATCATTCTTATGTATGGCACGAGACAATTCATTTAATCCTGACCGTTCTTGGAGGGCCAGATGAGTAAAAGAAAAATCTATATTTTTGTTTTCAAACCCTAAACCCTATGTGCTGTGTCATGCCAATTGTAGTTTTCTTTTGGTCTGATATAGATTTTTAGATGACTATGCATATTTATTCAACCCTGAATCTTATGTCATGTGTCGTGCCAATTTTAATTTTCTTTTGATCTGATATACATTGTTAGATGACCACCACATCTATTCAACCCTATAATCTGATGTCTTATGCCAATTTTAGTTTTCTTTTAGCTTGATATACATTGTTAGATGACTGTGCATCTTTGTTCAACCCTAAACCCTATGAGATGTGTCATGCCAATTTCAGTGCATGAGAAACTTATTGGAATGAAAAAGGTGTTGAAGTTGAACAAGATAAATTTTGTAAATGATGGCATATATATGATGAAATTATTGGACGTGACTCAAACCAGTCAAACAACAAAATTTTTATGAGCATTCGAGATTCGGGACTTGCAGATGTTATTAATCTCATAAAACTCGTACACCGTTCTCTTAAAAGTTTTCCTACGTCAGTTATTGTTTATGCAAGCCACATGAAGCTCGACGTCCAGCCACAAAGCGTGCTGTCCAGGCTGTGATGCTTGTCGTGCAGCCGCGCACCTCGTCGTTCAGTCGCAAAGCTTTCTATCCAAGAAGTGAAGTTTCTGCGGGTGAGGGGTCTGCTATTCTGGGCAAAGATTTTGTGGATATTGGATAATGGGTTGATATAAACATAACCTAAATGCAATATATTAGTTAAAAACACACTGTAAATATACTAAATGTAGATATAAGTATTCTAAATATATATTGAATATTATCTACAGTAAATATGCTATATATGAAAATGAACTATACATTCATTTTGAGATCTGCGAATTTCGCAATTCACATTGGTCATTGAAAAACTATCATATTTGTATTTTTTTCTACGTTGTGCCATTCTCGATTTTTTATACATTCATTCATGATGATATAATTCAAAAAATTGTTGGATCCTTAATCCAACATTGGACTTATGTGTAAAATAATATGTGTTGATGACTGTCAAATAAAGTTAAAACCAATTAAAAGTGACAACTAAAGCTTGAACAATTGGAGTTTTAATGTATCTGATAGGTTGTGGATCCTTTAATGTGTAATACTTTAAAATAATTTCTATTTTTATGATGGGATAAAATAGAAATACCAAAATATGAATTATCTATAAGTGGTTATGGTCCCCAGGTCACACAATAACGGAAAATCATCTTATTCTCCCTAATATCCCATCATTAGAGAGAAAACTTAGAGGCTTAATCAAATGAGACTTTCAGATAGAGAATCGTATAGATCTGGAAGGCCAACCGCTCGACTCTTAGCAACGATCTATCGTCATGGATTCAGGTACGCTTCCGCTCGATAATTATTTTGATTCTTGGTGTGTTTAACATGAAATCTTGGGGTTTTATACGATACAGTTTATACTGATAGGATTTTGAATCTCACAAGTGGTATCAGAGCAACTCATGTTGAATCATTGAGAATCGGAATTAAGTTTTAGATCCATAATTATATGTGTTTATATGTTTATGTTTTCGTGTTCTTGAACTTGATAATTGTTCGACAATTTATTAGATTTGAGAACAGTATTTTCTTTTCTACAAGATTTTTCAGTATATATATTTTTTTAAATTCAGACTGCCGGCCAACGGTGGCAGGTGACCGGCACAGCGGTTTGCCGCGCCGGGAAGCAAAAGTCGCGGCTGAAGGAGAAAACCGCGGCCTTGACTGTGGCTATCTGAGGAAGCTGCGGCCTAGCCGCGACTGACTGAGAAAGAGCCGCGACCACTGTTGATGCCGCGACATCAAGGACTGTGGCCATGACTACTAGTCCCTTTGGGGGTTGAAACCCAAGGGTTTCACCCTAGAGTGAAACTTGTTCACGAGTCGGGGTTGACCCGTGAACATTAGGCATGGGCTGTGGGCAGTCACTGAGGAAGGCTGTGGGCAAGCCCACAGCCTTGTTTTAAAAGGGTTGGGATTTCCGAGCCCTTATATCTGTTTTAATTTTATTTTTAATTAATTAAATTAATTTCAAATTAATTTAATGATCAATTAATTAATTTTACAAAAAATTATTAAATTAATTTTTAGATAAATTTTAAGGATCGTAAAATTAGTTTTAATTTAAAGATTTTCAATAAATTATTTTGATTATTTTTGGATTTTTGGTTAAAATAATTTCCAAATTTTTTTAAGGATTATGAAATAAATTGTTTTGAAATTTTTACGGATTTTTGGTTAAAATAGTTTCCAAACAATCAATTCTAAGGATCGTAAATTAATTGTTTATCAATTAATTTAAAGTTTAAATTCGGTACAATTTTAAATTCGAACATTAGTATGTTATATATTTTAAGATGAATTAGTTGAAGCAACATATCGCCAAAGTGACATCTCTTGTGGAAATTAATTTGTCTTGAAATATAAAAGGTTATGTGTGCGTATAACTTATGTGAATATTTATCGGCCCAAAGGAAGGTAATTATTTGATAGAATTATATGTGCTTCTGTGGTAATAAATACATGATGATTATTTGATTTTACGTGTGAACAAAAAATTGACCTAAAGGAAGGTTTCTTATTTGACATGTTATTTATCATCAGTGTTTGATTACTATACCAAGACATCGCTTACAAGTTAATATTTTTGACTAAAGTTATAATATTAATGGAGTGCCCGGTGTCTTGAGATGAGTTACTTTTTTTAATTATTTAGATTTATTATTAATTTAGGATTTATGTGAGCTTATCTTGTTTCTTGTTCTCTGTTCAGCTATTACTCCTGCTAGTATCACGGTCAACGTCAATTCAATTGCAGTTCTAAATGGCTCAAACTTCAAGTCCTGAAAAGATAATCTTTTGATAGTTCTTGGAGTCATGGATCTTGAGTTTGCGTGAAGGACTGATTCTCTTGCACCTCTTACAGATAAGAGTACCTCTGACGATAAGAGGGAGATGGAGAGGTGGGAGAGATCAAATCGCATGTGTGTTGTTGATCATGAGAAGGCCATTCCAGAAGCATTTAGGGGCACTATATCTGAAAAGATAACTACAACTAAGTATTTTCTTGCAGACATTGAAAAGAGATTTGTCAAGAATGAAAAGGCTGAAATTGGTACGCTCTTGTCAGACCTAATTTGAAAGAGGTATAAAGGTAAATGTAATATCAGAGAATACATTACGGAAATGTCTCACATTGTTTCAAGATTGAAAGCACTAAAGCTTGAACTCTCTAAGGACTTGCTTGTGTATCTGGTTTTGATATCCCTTCCGGCACAATTTAACCAGTTTAAGGTGAGCTATAATTTTCAGAAGGAGACTTTGTCTCTGAATGAGCTCATCTCACACTGTGTTCAGGATGAGGAAAGAGTGAAATATGATAAGACAGAAAGTGCTTACCTGGCCTCTACCCCTAAAAATACGGGCAAGGGAAAGAAAATGAAGAAGGATAAGGAAGCTGCAGATACAACACCACATAAAAAATAGCAAAAGAAATCGATAAACCCAGAAGATAATGGTTGTTTCTTCTATGGAGCTGAAGGGCATATGAAGAAGTAATATACTAACTATCACGCTTGTCGTGCTAAGAAAGGTACACTTCTTAAGTTGATTTGTTTTGAGGTTAATTTAATTTCGGTTCCTAGACACACATGATGAATATATTCTGGTGCAACAACTCACATCAGTGTATCTATGCAGGATTGCCTGAATTGCCTAAAGCCAAATGTGGCTAAAAGATTCATCTACGTGGGCGATGGCAAGATGACTGAGGTTGAAGCAATAGGAAAATTTAGATTATTTTTAAAAATTGGATATCATTTAGATCTTGATGAAACTTTTATTGTACTGACATTTATAGGGAATTTGATTTCTATTTCCATTTTAGACAAAGCTGATTATGTTTGTTCTTTTGGAGATGAAAAGTTTGATTTGTTTCTTGATTCAATTTTAGTCGGTTCTGATTTTTTATCAGAATATGATAATTTTATTTACTTGATACAATTGTTTCATTCAAAGAATTCCTGCAATTAAGTACACGAGGTACCAAAAGAAAATTAACCAGTGAGAATTCAGCTACATTATGGCACAGACGATTATGTCATATCTTCAGACGGAGAATAAAGAGACTTGCGTCAAACGAAATTCTCTGTCCCTTAGATTTCACATATTTTGACGCTTGTGTTAATTACATAAAGGGTAAACAAACTGATAAAAGGGGATTTCAAGCCAACAAGGAATGGTCAAGAATACTTTATAACGTTCATAGCCGATTATTATAGATATGGCTACATATATCTCATTCATGAAAAGTCACAGTCATTGGACGTGTTCAAAAACTTTAAGGCTAAAGTTGAGAATCAACTCAACGAAAGGATTAAAAACGTCAGATCTGACCATGGTGGTGAGTACTATGGTAGATATGATGGTTCAGGTGAACAACACCCAAGACCGTTTGCTAAATTCCTAGAGGAATGCAGTATCATCCCACAGTACACTATGCCGGGTTCACCCACTATGAATGGTGTTGTTGAAAGATGAAATAGAACGGTTAAGGACATGGTCAAGAGTATGATTAGTCATTCGACCTTACCAGAATCACTCTGGGGTGAAACACTTAAGGCTGCAGCATATATCCTTAACAGAGTTCCAACTAAACTGACTACCAAAACCCCATATGAGCTTTGGACCGGCAAGAAACCTAGTCTAAGGCATTTGCACGTTTGGGGATGTCCAGGTGAGGCAAGGCAAGATAAGTCTAATGAAAAGAAATTGGACTTACGAACGGTAAGTTGCTATTTTGTTGGATACTCTGATAGATCTAGGGGTACAAGTTTTAGGATCCCACAATTAGGTTGATTTTTTAGACGGGAAATGCCCAGTTTTATGAGGATGCTGAGTTTTAAGGGGGAGATACAGTTAGAGATTTTGTCCTTCAAGAGGAATATGTTGATATTCTCACATGTGTTATTGGCATTGATCAGGACTGTGTTTCAGGTTATTGTTCATAACACAACACAAGACAATATCGGAGAACCTCCCATTCAAGAGATTGTTCCGGAAGAACAAACTCTAGCATCTTAAGAACCTATGCCATTAAGGAGATCCGCTAGAGAGAGGAGAATTGCAGTACCAGATGGTTATATTGTATTTCTCCAAGAACATGAGGTTGACATTGAGGTGATGGAAGATGATTCGATCAACTTCCGTCAAGCCATGAAAAGTTCTAACTCTCAAAATTGGATCGATGCAATGAATGAGGAGATTAAGTCCATGAAAGATAATGACGTGTGGGATCTTGTTCCATTACCAAAAGGTGTGAAACCCATTAATTGCAAATGGCTTTTTAAGACAAAAAAGGATTCAAAAGGTAATGTAAAAATATACAAAGCTTGTCTTGTCGCAAATGGCTTTACAAAAAAAGAAGACATCTATTATAAATAGACTTTCTCTCCAGTTTCTACGAAAGACTCTTTCAAGATTATAATGGCATTAATGGCGCATTTCAATCTTGAGCTGCATCCGATGAATGTAAAGATAGTGTTTCTCAATGGTGACATTGAAGAGACAATCTATACGGTGCAACCAGAAAACTTTGTGTCGGGAGACCTAAAGAATATGGTTTGCAAACTTAAGAAATCCATCTATGGACTCAAGCAGACATCTCGACAATGGTATTTTAAGTTTCATAAGGTGATCATCTCGTTCGATTTTGAGATAAATTTGGTCGATGATTGTGGATGACATTTTGCTTACCAGCAACGATATAGGCTTATTGCATGACACTAAGAGATTTCTTGTTAAGAATTTTGAGATGAAAGATCTTGGTGAAGCCTATTTTATATTAGGAATCCAAATACACTGAGATTGTTCTCAGATTATCACAAAAGAGCTATATCGAAAAGGTCCTTAAAAGATATGACATGCAAGACTGTAAACCAGATGATACCCCTATAGTTAAAGGAGACAAGTTTGGTCTCAATCAGTTCCCTAAGAATATTTTTGAGAAAAAGAAATGCAGAAAATTCCCTATGCCTCGGTAGTGGGGAGTCTAATGTTTGCTCAAGTCTGTACACGTCGTGATATTGCGTACATGACTGAGATGTTAGGCAGATACTTAAGAAATCCAAGCATAGATCATTAGAAAGCAGCTAAATGGGTCTTGCGGTTCTTATAGAGAACAAAATATTACATACTCACTTATCGGAGGTTGGATCATATTGAGATCGTTGGATACACTGACTCCGATTTTGCTGGATGCCAAGATAATATGAAATCTACGTCGGGTTATATTTTCCTGCTTGTTGGACGTGTTGTCTCCTGGAAGAGTGCTAAACATTCTCTTTTTGCCTCTTTTACCATGGTAGCAGAGTTCATAGCATGTTATGAGACGTCCAATCACGGAATATGGTTACGAAATTTTATCACGGGGCTGCGCATAGTGGACAATATTCCGAGACCATTAAAGTTATTTTATGACAATAAATCAACAGTACTTTATTCTAACAATAACAGGAGCTCGACAAAGTCAAAGTACATAGACATCAAGTTCGTGGTTGTTAAAGAAATGGTTCAAAGTGGACAATTGTCTATAGAGCACATCGGAATAAACTCCATGATTGCAGATCCGCTTACTAAGGGATTGCCATCCAAGGTGTTTCATGAGCACACTACTCGCATGAGTGTCATATCAGTTGAGGATATTCAGTTCTAGTGGGAGTTTGTATTTTAGTTTTAGATGCTCTTTTCATATAGACATATTTTTCAGTCATTTTGGTTTATGAAAATTTTAAAGTTATTTTTTTTGTAGAAATAAAGTTTTTGGTATTCACACTCTAATTTATGTATGGTTTGATCTCACTAATATTTACGTAGGATCATTTGAAAATAGGCATGTTAAGATCACATTACATGAAATTTCTATGCTATACATCCACATCATAATCCATGTCATTCAGTTGTATTAATATACGCGACCATTGATGAGTTGAGTTACAATTGATGTAAGAGAGGTGACTTTGATCCTATGTTGGTATGATTGATAGACCGGATCGGTTATAGAAATATTTCGGTAATGACAATAAAGCTGAACGAGTTTAGTTATTTTTGGCAAAACATAATTATAAGATTTGACACATAATCCAAGTGGGAGATTGTTGGATCCTTAATCTAACATTGGATTTATGTGTAAAATAATTATGTGTTGTAGACTGCCAAATAAAGTTAAACCCAATTAAAAGTGAACAACTAAGGTTTGGGCAATTGGGGTTTTAATGTATCTGATAAGTTGTGGACCCTGAACCCTTTAATGTGTAGAAATTTTAGGGTAATTTCTATTTTTGTGATGAGCTAAAATAGAAATATCAAAAGATGAATTATCAATATGTGGTTATGGTCTTCAGGTTATAGGATAACGGAAAACTATTCTATTCTTCCTAATATACTATCATTAGAGAGAAAACTGAGAGGCTTAATCAAAGGGGACTCTCGGATAGAGAATTGTGTAGATCTGGAAGGCCCACCGCTCAGCTCTTAACATCGATCTATCGTTATGGGTTCATGTACACTTCTGCTCTATAATTGTTTTGATTCTTGATGTGTTCAACATGAGATCTTGAGGTTTATACGATACAGTTTATACTGATAGGATTTTGAATCTAACATAAATATCTATTTACTATCATTACTACATAAACAGAAAATAAATTTCGCTCTCTTCTATAGCACGGTCAAGTCAATCTTGTAACCTCGAGTTTCACTAGATCCAATTCATCTCATGTCCAGTCAAACATGAAATAACAGCTTGATATGGACCGTTGAAATGACACATATTGGCTAAAAAGCATTTTCTGTATTTTCATACCGTGTAAATCTAGACCATTGCTTTTTATTCAACTACTCTGATGCGCCTAACATAACTACCTTAGGCGGTCCAAATTCACTTTTATCAGTTGCAAAATTCGCGAATCGACGAAGTGACCAAATTCTTTGGCTGAGGTCTAGGGTTGTTAACACCCACCGGCTCTTGAAGATGTAGCATATCTACGTCTCATTGTCTCTACTTTGATTATCTTCAAACTTCGAACTCGACATATATATGGTGATAGGCGACACCAACAAAATAACAAACGGACCATGTTTTTCTGCGAGTAGTGATAGTCTAGGGGTCAAAATTTTCATACCGAACTAACAAATCTGAAAATGATCGGTTCAGTCAGTTCTTTATGTGGATTTGGTTCGATTCGGTTCGTCAAAATTAATGATCCAAAGTTTCGGTTCTATTTGAAATTTTGGCAGTTTCTGAACCGAACCAAAACTTTAATTTTTTATATTTTTCATTTTTATATATAATTTCATATCAAACTAAACTAAACCCAACCGAACCGAAATGAAACTTCAGTTTCATATTATTTTTTTAATAATGTTATTTAAAGAACCGAACCGAAACTTTCAAGTTCGTTCTTTTTTTACTACTGGTTCAGCTCGTTCAACAATATTATGTGAATCGGTTCCCACGACATATAATCGCATAAATCTCTCTCCCTCTCTCTCTCTCTCATTGCTTGAAACCGGATACAGCGACCATTAAGACGAGAAGCTTGCAAATTTTGGTCCAGAATCAGCTAACTGAGCATGTGAGGTTCACAATCTATAGATGTGCTTTTCCCCTAGTATTTGTGTTCTATGATAAAAGTCTTCCTCTTTCCATTTGAATTCTTAAGAGTGCTTAATTGTTGGTAACAAAACTGAAAATCTATAAGAAATTAAACAAAGTCGGCCTCAAAACAGAAAAATCAAGCGCTCTTTGATTCTCATTAATTTTTTTTCCATCTTCTAATTCTTTTGCGGCTGAATTTATATTCTTTATGATCTACATCTTTTTCCCTTCTTCTATGGAAGTCTAATTTTCTGACGGTGAGAATGAGTTCGCCAGCAGTGGGAGTATATAAGCCGTGGATCCTATAATATGGCCTGCTATGTACAATAGGGTTTTTTTCTTTTATTTTTTGTCATTTATACTCTAATTTTCAATGAATTATTACTTGAAGAATTGACTTTGATGCAGCATCTTAATGCAAGGCGTTCTTATAATTTGTTCGCTGAAAATACTCATGTTGTCATGTATCATACTTGTTCGGTAGAATGTTCCAAATAAACGTTGTCTCTATAATCTGGAAATTTATGTTGATTAGATGAAAACCATGATTCGATTTATGAATGGTGATTCGTGCATTGTTTGAGGAGCTGTTGCTTACGTTTTGGTCATTAAGTGTAAGTATTAATCACAATAGAGAACCCATAAACAAGCCTCTTTAGGGTATATTAGGTACCAATTGCAAAAATCGGGTCTGAGAGCTCAACTTTGTTGAAATGAATTTCTAGTAGTGAAGAAAATATTTGAGAATGAGAGAGACTAGATAATTTAGAAGAAGAAGCTACTTGTATTATTTCTCACTTCTTATTTTTGGCTTGATACAAACTCAAAGACATCACCCATGTTTATACAATTATACTAGTAGCACCTCCTAAACCAATGGCTAGGATTTTACCAACACAATTCTAATCTAATGGTTACAAATGACCATCTAAAATTCTCTTCATAATCCCGAACATTACCCACACATTCTAGACAACTCTATGGACTTCTAGGATAGGCTTCTAGAAGAGATTTCTATTATGTTTTTTTAAAGTGCAAATGTACACTATCATCGTCAAGTAATAAATTTTTTATGAAAATAGAATATCGTCTACATGATTGATTGAGTTTTGAAATTTATAGCATGATTGAGTTTTGAAATTTATATCATCGTCATGTTTGGTTTGGTCAAATTATTGATAGTAAATTTCTCTAATATAATTATCAATCTTTCTCAAGCATTGATAATAATGAATTAAAAATACTAATCCCACATCTCTGTCAAGATTAAATAAATTGAAACTCATGAAGCATAAGAAATTACAATTGCTACACTAGATCCATAATTATCTCTAACTTATGAAATTCTAATGGTGTTATAAATAAAGAGTAAAATTAATTATCACTTCCCAGTCTCAGAATTAAATCCAAAATTATGCAATAGTTGGCCAAACGATCACAAGCATTAAGAACGGATTATAACACTCAATAATACTGAATAAACATCGATCGAATTAAAAACTAAAATATATGAACAATCATGGTTTGGCTACATCTTAGCCTTAGATAAGAAATTTAGAACATACTAGAATAAGAAAATATCCTAATAATATTCATGAACATAGAGGAAAAAAGAAGAAGAAACTAGATTTGAGGATGGATTGAAGTTGAGATCCATCTCCCGGTTGAATCCGTCTTCGTTTCCTCTCCAAAAAGCTTTCTCCTTTGGTTCCCGTATTCGCATAAAACGTTATCGCGCCAGCGTCGCGGCGCTGACTTACTGCCTAACTACCCAGCATTGAGGTGCTGGCAGCTGACAGCTACTTGCCAGCGCCCAACTGCTTGCACCCAGTGTCGCGACGAGACTAAAATATGAGTATGAAACACACTCATCAATTTCTCTAGAACATGCTTCTAAAAATTAGGCTCTTATTTAGACAACATGTTTCTAGAAGTTGAGCTTTATTTAAACAAATAAGGCTAAAAAACTAATAGAATGAAGTTTATATTTCAACAAACTGCTCACTGTTCAAACCAAACAAGAATAAACTTAAGATAGAGCCACGCCTAGGTTAGGAGTGAGACAACTGGTGAAAAGAGCATCACACCTAGTGCACTTAAAGTAGGAAACACGTAGGGGGATTATGTTGAGGTGGTGCACTACTACACTGTGCAATTGCAGTCTCAGGCAAGTGTAGCACAAGCAGGCATTCTGCCGGAAGGTAGAAAGTTTGAAGGAAATCATCAAAGAAAAAGAGACCTAGAGAAAACCCTCCCAACTCCTAGTTATACTATGATATCTTATGTCACTTCTTCTGTTTCTCATGTTTAGAAATAAATAGTTTTACATAATTACGATGCGAGTTGCATTGATGAATCATGCGCGGAGTCCTTAGAGCCTTATCTCAGATTCATGTTCAATAACTTTTAATTACCTTCCCAACTATTGATATATACTGAGTTAAGAACACTTACTTGATTATGCAGCGGAATGAATCAAAATGATAAATTACGTGTTAGATCTTGTAGAAAATCACAAAAATGAACTCCTCACTTCTTTTTCAAGCTAAGAGCTCTTGATTTTGTATTTGAAAACTTGATGTTGGTGTTGGAGGAATGATTTTTTCTCTTGATTTTCTATAGGTCCGTGTTGATTTTTTGTAGAAAATTGTCAATAGGTTTTCTTCTTCTCTAATGAAACAATAATGGAAGTTTTTCATGTGAGAAACTACCAATCATTTTTTTTCACAAACGGTTGACCCATCATAGGTGCCTGAATCCAAAATTTCCAACATCTCCTACTCGTAGATGATGAGATTGAATGAATTTAATTATAGACGATTAAACATTTACATACTAATGAATTCATACAGGCAAATTGATCATGCGTGAGCACATACAAGAGCTAGTTGCTATGAACCTATTAGGGATACCATAGCAGCTCCAAAATTGAAGAATATCTACTTGTCTCAGTATGCCTTAGACGTGTTTGTTACATTAATCCAAACATCTCTAATCCCTCAAAGAGTAATGCTTGACTTCATCAAAACATATTTTCACAATCATGTACCAGCCATTACGAGGTGACTTAATTGGTCGATCGGTGAACACACTGTAGATGTGGACAAAAAGAGTCTTTTTTCCAACATATATAACTTAGCTTCAAATAAATTACTTTCCTACATATGCTCTATTAGGTCAAATTATCATAACCATAAGTAAAGTGCTAAAGTAGCAACATTTATGTGCCACTTCACTATATAGTCGAAAGTCACATGTGGCACAAATATGCGGTTTCAAAGTATCTCAAAGGACTCATACAATGTGGGAGTAGGGATTCTACCTCACATTTCCCTTATGTAGTCGTACAAAGAAACATGTGGTATGAACACATGCTATAGTGATTTTCTCTTCATAGAAAGAGTATATGTCTATTATAACTTATATTAAACCATTATAAGGATCTTAGCTCAATCGCAGATACCAAAATATTTCTCGCGCCTAGCTCGAGATCTTACTAGCTCGCTCCTCATAACGCCTTCAATAAGTTCTCGCATCCCATCCACCAACCAGGCTACATGATCGTGGAATCATGTCGATCCATAAAATTAATATTTGGACCTTATCTTGACCTTTCATCTTGACCTCTGGTGACAACATAATCAAAGTATGCTTTGTTCACACTTTTCAAATATTTTAAGCATACAATATCTCATCTCAATTCGCTCTTCAAGTGCTGAGGTGACTGCTTGTAGGAGTAAGTCGGTCAATGCCTGGCGACATACATTTCTATTTTATCCAAACATGATATGTGTGTTTTATGCTACATATAAATAAAATAATGAACAACATCAAAATCATTAACTAATAACATTGATACAAAATGTACTAAAAATTACACATCATATTACAATCTGTGCAATCCTATTGAAGGCTTTAAAAAATGCCTCTAGGAATTGGTTTTGTCAAAGGATCAACCATCATTCTATTTGTAGAGACATGTTGTATAATATTTCATTTTGCGCTATAATATCTTGTACAAAATTATACTTAGTGTCTATATGCTTTGTTTTTCCATTATACTTCAGATCTTTAGTATAAGCGATGGATGTTTGACTCTCACAAAATATAGTCACTGGTTTCAATGCACTAGAAACAACTTGTAAATGTTGCAGAAACCTTCTAAACCAAATTGACCCTTGCACTGCAGCCGAACACGCTATAAATTTGGCTTCCATAGTTGATAACGCTCATGTCTATTTCTTGCTACTCCAAGACATGACACCATTACTTAGCAAGAAAGCATATACAGGCGTTGATTTGCATTCGCTAAGGTCTCCATCCAATCAGCATCTGAGTAACCTACTAGATGCAAATCATTTCCTCAATAGCATAAACATAAATCTGTAGTACCTTTAAGATACCTCAAAATCCTCTTAATAACTTTCCAATGACTTGTCCAGGATTCGACTAATAATGGCAGACTAAACCAACGACTTAACAAATATCAGGCAGTGTACACAACATAGCGTACATCAAACTTCCAATGGCATTCGAATATGGGAATTTGGTCATATTCTTTTTTTCTTCTAGAGTCTTAGGACACATTTCTTGACTAAGGATTTCATGTTTTTCTATTGGAGTGTCGATGGGTTTGTAATCTCGTATATTGAATCGTTCGAGTATTTTCTTAATGTACGATTCTTGCGACAGAGCAATAAGCCTTTTTGAACGATATCGATATATCTCCACACCCAATATGAATGTTGCTTCACTCATGTCCTTCATCTTAAAATGAGAAGACAACCATTCTTTAACGGTAACGACCAACATTTTATCATTCACAGCGAAAATGATATCATCTACATATAATGATAGAATTTCAAAAACCATAACAAGTTATGGATCTATGAAATCTAAGATACAATTATCTAGATGATTGTTCAAGGACACATATTGATCTTAAGAGCTTACATACTTTGTGCTCTTGACCTTTTGCAACAAAATTCTCTGACTGTTGCATGTAAATTTCTTCATCTAGTTCCTCATTCAGGAAAACAATTTTTACATCAATCTGGTGTAATTCTAAATCAAACTGGGCAACGATAGCCAAAATTAGACGTATATAGGCAAACCTAACAACATGTGAGAGAGTTTCCTAATAGTATATTCCTTGTTTTTAATCTTTAGAACCAATTTGTTCCCAATAGCTTTATGCCCTTGTGGAAGATCTACCAAGTCCCAAACATGGTTTTGTTGTCATTGACTCTATTTCTTCATCAATTACCTTTAACCAGTGATCTTTTGTAGCTGATGAAAAAGCCTCTTGTACAGTTCTTGGCTCATTTCATCACGTGGAGTAATCATAAAAGCTTCTCCCTCGATTTTAAAACGTCGACGATAAATACTTTTACGAGTACTTCTCTGTAAATAATCTTCTTGTAGATTTGTATCATTGGTCAAAATGTTACTCCCACTCGAATCAAGGAGATGAGACAAATTCTCATTCATTTCAGATGTCTGATTTGTAGTAACATTAGTATCATGATCTTCTATCTCATATAGACTCAGATCTTGACTAGCTTTTTTTTTGCTAGAAAATTCATTCTCTAAAAATATGTCATCTCTTAATTCAAATTTAGTAAAACTTCCGTCAATTTGTTCACCAATGAACATGTATCCTTTAGAGTGTTCAATATATCTTATAAAAATAGACTTCTTACCTCTCAGTCCAAGTTTACCATGCTAATTGTGAACATAAGCTGCTGACCCCCAAGGTCGCAGATTTCTTAAGTCGGGTTATCTGTCCGTCCAAAGTTCATATGGGGTGGGAGTTACTGATTTTGAAGGTACACGATTAAGTAGATATGTAACAGTAAGCAACGCATCTCCCTAATTTGAAATGGGTAAGTTCACTAGTGCCATCATATAACTTACCATATCTAGAAGAGTTCTATTCCTTCTTTCCGTAACACTATTCTGTTGCAGAGTTCCAAGAATAGTTAGTTGTCTAAATATACCATTTTTATCACATATTCATGGCCTTGGTCTATTCTTAATGCTTTTTTCCTTTTGTCTATTTAATTCTCAACCAAATTCGTAAATCATTTAAAGAAGTCTAATGCTTCAGATTTATGAGAGATTAAATAGACATAACCAAAATGCGTAAAATCATAAATAAAAGTGAGGAAATGTGCAGCGCCACGTCTCGTCTTCACATTCATAGGATCACAAATATAAGAATGAATTAATTACAATAGATAATCAACTCTTTTTGCATTTCCAAATGATTTTATAGTTATTTTTTCAGCAATACAATGTTCACGTATAAGCAACTCAATACTTACAAGTGATCCTAGTAGACCTTCCTTAGCAAGTCTATTCATTGTGTCTTGCCCTATATGACCTAATCTAGCATACCATATATTAGCATCAATCACATTATTACTAGATGATGTTATTAAGGAAAAACAATAGTCACTACTTATATTATTATGTTTAATGTCTAGAACAATAAAACCATTCGAAAAATAACCAGGTCCATAGTGCTTATTATCTAAATAGAAGTTTGCACCACCTAAATGAAATTAATGTTGAAACCTAAACCTAGGAGAACAGTTACAGAGACTAAGTTTCTCCTTATCTCAGGAGCATAAAGGCCATCATGCAGGAATAAAGTTTGAGCACCACGCAACTCAAGCTTGTAAGTGGCAATTCCTTTAACTTCTACTCTGTAATTGTTTCCTACATAGATCCATCTTGCTCTCACTAGGACTCGACAATACTCTATAAATGCTCACTCTCTCCAGCTACATGGTCGGTTGCTCCTGAATCTACAGTCCAGACATGATAAGATTCAGTAAGTAACACACTGCTAGAAACATAACAACAATGAGGATTAATGTTAGAAAGTACCTTGTCTTTCTTGGGTTCACTAGGAGACGCAGTGCATTCACGCGCAAAGTGACCCAAAATACGTTCTTCCTTTTACCGCCACGTTTGTCTCTTATACTCAAACTCATATGCATTTCATCTTACTTTTGTTCTTCCTTTTACCACCACGTTTGTCTCTTATATGATAGTTGGTGTCAGGTTTCTTACCATTGTAATGTGGATTTGCACCTTTTCTTTTCTTTCCTTTATTGAAAAATTTTGAATTTCTCTTTCTCTTAAAACCACTCTCATGGAAACTTGTTTCAGCAACATGAGTTTGAGTAGAAGTTTTAGCAGCTTTCAAGTGCTCAGCATCTAATTTCACAGGACGCGCAATATCGTTAAAAGTTTTTATATTTTCATTGTTCATCATATTAACCTTCATGTGTTCCTAATTTTGAGGGAGGGAATGAATGACAACTTAAACTTGTTGTTCGTCAGTTAGTGCATGCCAATATATTGAACTTTTCGATGCCATATATCAAAATGATCACCATTCAGTTTCTCACCCTTGTTCAGTTCAAATTTCCCTTTCTCTTAAAACCATTTTTTTGGACACTTGTTTCAGCAACATGAGTTTGAGTAGAAGTTTTAGCAGCTTTCAAGTGTTCAGCATCTAATTTCACGTGACGCGCAATATCATTAGAAGTTTTTATATTTTCATTGTTCGTCATGTTGACCTTCATGTGTTCCTAATTTTGAGGGAGGGAATAAATGACAACTTAAGCTTGTTGTTTGTCAGTTAGCGCATGCCAATCATTGTGTGATGCTGATGCTTCTAAGTGTCAAATTTGATTGTGAGTTGTCTACTCTAGTTGTTGAAGTCAAACCAAACATATTCTTAGCAACTTCAAACTTCTCAATCTCACACATAAGATCAGCTTGCATGCAACTCAACAAAGTAACGTGATCGATGCTATTCTTTCATTCCCATAAACGATAAGCCTCTTGATCTTTTCTATGTTGAGTAGAAGTACCATTTTCAAGTTCAATCATACTATGTTCAAGGGTTTTCAAATCTTCTTGTTCCTCGAGAATATATTGAACTTTTCGATGCCATATATCAAAATGATCACCATTCAGTTTCTCACCCTTGTTCAGTTCAACTATTATATTTTTCTTATGCGAAAGTCATATCAATTACAACATATAAACACAACAACGCATATAAATACTAGCACTTTAAAAGAAAACACACATTCACATCTTAATGTTATGACAAACTCAACTAAGTCAATGACGATGTAATATTGTGTATGAGATAAAAAATTTACAGTGCTTGCAATCATCTCCCACATAAAATATCAAATCAGCATTACTTAGTTTATATGCCCAAAACATATCACTTGTGAGAAAAATTAATCTCACTTATCATCATCACCCACTGATTTCATATCGATAATAACTAATATTGCATTAATGATTATCATCATTACAAATGCACATATCATGCTAATTTAATACTTCAAAAGAATCTCTTGCCATATTAGGACTTTTACACGAAGAACAAATTTAAATATCCCCAAAAGAAATAATAAGATAAATTGCATTTCATTTAATAGTAACGATTGGGGTTGTTTTTCACGACCGGCCATGCAATGGTGCGTGAAAAGAGACAGGTGATGCTCTGTGTTGGGGCTCTCGGAAGCCACAACTTCTGCTTCTGAGTGGCATTGGACCGAGGCCGTACCTCTCATCGTGGGGAATTCTCGCGGCTCATCACTTGCCTTATGTCGGACAATTCCTTTATGATAACCTCCAAAATGACATCTCAATTGTGCCCCCAATGTCATTGGGCAGGGGCAGGGGATTACCTTGAAGTAACTTCCAATGTCATACCTTTTGTCTCCCTACTGACTCTCTGTTTTCATTCGGAACCCAGTTTCACTAGTAAGAACTCAAAATATACAGCAATATGGTTCTGTTCAAGATATAACAGGTTGTTAAACTCATCGAGAATCCCAGTTTTAACAACAATTCTGCTGACAAACAATAAGTGCATGTCATCTAAAAACCAAACATTGAATAACAAGCCGATTTCGTTATCATGGTTTCCAAGTCAAATAGGTTTTTCCATGCCCAATAATCTGAAAATAAAAAATCAAAACAAAACCACTCAAGTTTAATCAATTACCGTTTATAAAATTTGTAAACTTAAAGCCATCTTTGTAAACTCCACCGATTGACATATTGAGATTATGCACATATTGTATGAATCCAAAAGCAATATAAAAGTTGTGTAATGATAAACGGTCGAGAACAAAACCCGTTTTAGTGGAAGCCCACCGTTTGATAGTAAAAAAAATACATTTAAGAAAAGATGAAAAACTAATTTCCAGTAGAAAAAATTGTAGAAAAAATTCCCAAAAAAATTCCATTAAACCATCACATGTTTGGAAAAAATCCAAATAATGCACTAGTCAGACTATGTATTGCAATACCAAAGCCAAAGTAGTGCATAATAAAACCACCATATTGCACAAAATTGAAACTGGCATAAGACTGAACAATGTAATAGAGGTTGCAATTCTGAAATGGTGTCGAAATCATTCAAGTTACTCACAGTTAAATTATAATAGATTTCCAACAATCATAAATGCACGAAAATATCATATTATCATGTTCTGATACCAATGTTGATATATACAGAGTCAAGAACACTTACTTGATAATGTAGTGGAAAAGATCGAAATGATGAATTACGTTCGGATCTTGTAAAAAATCATAAAAATGATTTTCTCACTTGTTCCACAACCCAAGAGCTATTGATTTTGTCCTGTGTGTTACCTGTTTACATGTTAGTGGATTGTCCATATGAAGTAATTACTTTAGTAAATTTCTGTTTGTGTTTTATTTTGGATGAGCTCTGAGATTTACCTAACACATACAGATATCCTTTCTAGTTTCAGAAATGACCAACACTAAGAATATGTTATTTTTTAAAAAAAATTAAAAATAACCAGAAATAAAATAAAACTAAAAAATAGCCACCATGATTCTTAAAGAAATAAAACTTTGGCTCAAAAACCGTTCTCCACGTGCATAGAGCGACAATTTGAATTTTTGTCCAGAAAATTTATATAATATATATAAAATGTATTGTAAAAATCACATAGATGCATATAATATATACCATATATATTACATGAACTACTAAATTTTAGTGCAAGTAGTGCGCGTGTGTGAACAGTTTTATTGCGCATGAATGTTTAATTTTCTTAAAAATCATGCAAGATAACTATTTTTTATGTTTTTTACACTGGAGGTTATTTTTTATGATTTTTTTAAAAACTTATCTATTTATTAATATTATTATTTGAAAAAAATAAATAAATCTAATTTATTATTAATAATTTAATTTTTAAATGAAATGATGAAAATTTTGAGAACCAGACTGATATCTAAGCACGGGACCCCGAAGCACTAAAACAGTGAAATTTCCCAAAAAAAAGAAACACACAATTCCCATCAAACCCGAGAAAACCCTCTCTCAGCACAGCACGAAGACTCCACGCCATTTATCGCCTTCCTCCGTCGCCGTCGCCTTCCTCTGAGGTTAGAGCTTTGTTTGAGGGCTGGGTTTGATTTGTGATTATAGGGTTTGATTTTTGGTTTAGCCTTTCTGATTTAGTTAGTCTTTCTGACTTAGTCTTTCTGATTTAGTCATATTCAACTTCTGAGAATGAATTTTATGATTCTTCCTCTCTATCGAATACCCGGATATGGAATCAACGTTATGATTCTTCCTCTCTGAGAATGGAATCTTTTGTTTATATAATTTTCTTATAATAATGCTTTTGCTCTGGCCTTGACTATCAATATAGAGCATTCAATACTGCATTAATGCAGTAAAATAAGCATTCGCTTCTGTAATGCTAGAATGGTTATTCTCATTTGCTTCTGTAATGCTTGTTCGCATCCTTCTCAATTTTAACTTGTTGCTGTTGGCAACTCTTTCTTATTGTCTTCTGGCTGTAAAATCCTTATTGTCTTCTTTGCAGCTCCTCTTCTTCTTCTTCGCGACACCCCTTGTTCTCCTTTCTTTGAGTTATATCACAGGATGGGTTTGATATAGCCCGGAAATTTGGGTTTGATATAATCCTAAACCCGTTATCAATATAGAAAATCAAGGGCATTCTTAGTATTTAAAAAAAATAACGCAGTTAGTAAGAAAAGTAATGTTTTTGGGTTTTTTTGTCTACAAAATAATATGTCAAGGGAGCTCTGTATTTTTTCTAAAACTACAGGGGTTGTCCGTGTCTTTTAGGCAAATCTCAGGAAGTGTCTGTGTACTTTCCCCTAAATAATTTAAGAGTCGTGATTATGATAAGACAGGTATTGCTTTCAAATGTGGGAGCTATTTATATATACTGGTGTTAATTAATGGCATATATGCAATGTAACTTGCAGGGCACTCAAAGTGGCTCTTGTGTATCACTTTTGGAAATGGGAGAACCATCTATTTTTTATATGATGATCAGTAATCTCCGCGCAACATGCAAGTAAGAGTTAGTGTTTTGTTTACTTTCCTTTTCCTTTTTTTTGTTAACATCCTTTCTTTTCCCCCCGGGGGTATTGGACTTTCAATAAAGAAGCTTCAGAATATCTATTCCTGAAGCTCTGAGAATCTTATAACATGCTGAGTATCTGTAATTTTGGTTAAGAACAAGAGATACCCTAAACTAAGTCTTCCTTGATCCTTCTTATCCAACCCAACCATACACTTTAGTCGTTGTTTCTCTGCAACTTACTAGCTGCCCTCATCCTGCCTTCACCACGAGTCCTTTATTACGTACTTCTGAAGTGTCAAATGGACCAATTTGTGGTAAATCACTTATCATAAGCTTGCTGTTATGGTCGCCTAACGACTTGCTATCATTCAGTCACTCAAATCATTTAGCTCCATTTCACCCAAGTAATAGATACAACACTCTGCCGACAGCAATGTGCTTCATTATCATAGACTGATTTGTCTCCATTGCCAGCTTTCTCCATTATGATCTATTGCTTTGCCTTACTTGAACTTCTCCATTCTTTACGTTGGAGTTTCATGCATAACTGATACAATGAACCTACCTATTACATTCCAGTTGACCAATTACCATGATGAATATTTCTTGATACTTCTTATCACCATAAAGAAAAAAATGCCTTGGTATTCGATTTTTTTCACTGTGCCTCCACTGCTAGCCACAGTCCCACACCTATGCTACAGCCACATTCCATAACCAATCACCGAAATACACTTCACGTATTGACATACACAAATACATTCACTACTGCATATGTAACCTTACTGAGTCAGAGTTATGTGTTCATGATGTTTTCATGCTTTATTCCACTAATGCTACCAAGAATATGATACTTGCTTATTTCTAGGTACACCGCTTCCTTGGATTTGCCTTATCACACTCTTAACTATTAATTTTATAGAATGTGACCTCAGATTAGTAAGAGGTAGTTTTTTATATTTAGTGTTTCTTTCTTGAATCTTGATACATATTTCTGTCCTGGTTATTACTGTTATAAAGAAAAGTATACTTCAAGGAAATATGTACTACTAGTAATTAAAGCTTCCAGCCCTGTTTATAAGTTTTTAGTAATTGTACTTGTTAATTTCAATTCAGAATGTTTGTGTTTTATGGTCATATGTGTCAAGCACAATCCATTAGTACTAAGAAGATATTTAGTTCTTTGTAGATGTTATAAAGAACAAAGCTTATTTACGGGAATTAGGATCCAACATGCATAAGTTATGTTGTTAAGGTGGGATGAACACTTAGGAGATTTCGTATTTCCTAATCGAACTTAATTTCACATTGGTAAAGCTTTTCGTGGCTTATCTTCACATAAACTTTTTTATGTCCTCGTCTCACACAATGTTCTTGGATCTAGGTATTATACTGGTTATCCAAAGGATCTTGGCCCTTCACGAATTATTCATTTTACATCTGAAAGAGAGTTTGTGCAGCTCCTTCACGAAGGTTATCCAGTGGTTGTTGCATTTACTATTAGGTATACCAATATTGTTCATTTGCTTTATCCAATATCTATTTGTTATTTTCTTTTTCTATTTCATTTTTTTTATTAGCAGTTTGTTTCTTTAGCATAAATTATCAACGCCCAATTATGCAGGGGTAATTACACTAAACATCTTGACAGAGTCCTAGAGGAAGCTGCCGCTGAGTTTTATCCACGTGTAAAATTCATGCGTGTAAGTTCTTTCTGAACAGTGATTTATCGCAAAAATTTAGGTTAAAGATTGTCATACGATGTTTTATCTCGACATTTTCTTCCGTAAAAAATAGTACATGCTATGCTATTACGTCACTTCTTTATATGATAGAGATTAAAACATAATGTACTATCTTGCAGTTGCATGTTTTATTGAAGAGCACATTTCATGGGCCAAAATCATTTTGCCCATGGACTCAGTATTTCACTACTAATTGTATATGTTTTAACACATTTACCCTCCTTTCTTTTTTAGCTCCCCCACGTTAACCTATATATTGTGTGCACTAAAGAACGAAGAATCCCATCACATTATTGATGTTTATTTTCTCGTGACTTAAGGTCTGTGTTGATATTTTCCAGGTTGAGTGCCCAAAATATCCTGGTTTCTGTATTTCGCGGCAGAGGAAGGAATATCCATTTATCGAAATATTTCACAGTCCAGAGCAGGTAACATTTTTCAAATATACCTTGATTATTGACCCTTGTCTCACATTACCATATCTGATACTTTTTCCACCAGCATTATTAGTTGAAAATGTTTTTTTCCCGTTGATTAAGACTTGTTGACGTTAACCCTCACACGGAGTTCTATGACTTAGAAATAAGCTCCAACTTGACTTGAACTGTTCTTTACTATCATTGGATGTTCAAATTATTCACAGTGGCTGGGATTCAGCATTTGATAGATGGTCATTACCTGCTATACTGTTTATCAACATTATGGAAAGAAAAAATTGAATCTTTTGCAGTTGGCACTCCAAATTTGGTAAATAGTCAGTCATTATGTGCTGTTATTTTCTCGATACATTGTCCATAGTAACATCATGTAACAGTTAATACTTGCTTCTTGGATCCTTCTAAGTCAAAACCACCTGTTTCCCTTAATGGTTGTTCCTGTGGCTGCTTGGCAGCTTCTAATTCCGTGCTCTATTGGGTTTAATCAAATTGAAGAAAAACAAGTGATAATATGATAAATTGATCCCATTTCTGCTTTTCTATTTTCTTAGTTAAATTTAAGCTGCAATTCTCCTGCATTTTTTCCGTTACTAGGTGACTTAGATTTGTTCTTTCTTGAGGTCTTTGAGGATATATTAAAGGATTAAAATGTAACACTACTCCTTAATACTAGTGAGTGGAGACTGGAGACTCTCTTTTGATCCTGATGAATATGGATCGGCTGTTTTTTATGAGTACATGGATGAAGTGGACTTTCAACAGGCAATTTTACTTTTACAGGCTTCTGGTCCGGGAAAGGTTGCTGACCCAAATGTTACAAAGTACTCTGTGAAGGTTTTACCAGTGAGTCTTTAAGTTTCTTTTCAGTTTCCTGTTAGTAGTTTACCTAAGCTTAGTCCTATAAACAAATCTATGACCAATACATGAGAAACAAATAGAAAATAGACTTTGAGATATCTGATTTGCATCTTATTTTTTTCCTACACATGGACAGTTTAATTATGACCAAAGTGCCTATGGATTTAGAGAATTTTTCAAGCGTTACGGGGTACGGGTATCGGATGTGAAGTAAAAGCTTGGTAGTTCTGTAATCCAGACTCCTGCAAGGTGGTGAAAAATATAGAGAAAATCATATTGTTTGTAATGCATTGATTCTAGATAGAAATAAACATAGCTTGACTTGATTTTGTGATTTCTGACTAGTTATATTTAAGTGAACTGTTAATTCAATGATTTACCTCATTTTTGTCGATGTGTAATTTTATATATCTCAACTCTACTCGTGCTAGCACTATCTTTTATTTATTAAATAGTTCATAACTGTCTAATATGATCATTCATGACAAATATTAAAAACAATTCCTAAGTAGCGGTTTGGATTGGAAGTTGTAGATATTTCTCTGGGAATTAAATTGATGAGATTGTGTTTAGTAGAACTAGATGTCTCAAAATACAAGATTATTTTATCACCAATTGTTTTTGGTAGACAAAATATATCATTGAGATTTGAAGATAATTAAGTTAATATCATGAGAAAAACAAATATCTTTGCATCGGATTTTCTTAAAAAAAATTGAAGTAATTATGAGTGTTTTGCTGATATTTTTGAGGTAATTGAAGATATCCCTCGTGTATTGAGGTTTTAGATGCAGCAAAATTTAAGGACGTCTTACAAGAATGGACAGCTCTTATTTAGTCTTATAAATAGACAAAACAGAAAAAAAAATTAAAAAGAATTACAAAATGTCTAATCATCTTAATCTACGTGTCGAAACGATTGTGACTATCATTTTTGTATGATCAGATTTCTCAAACATAACCCTCCTCCTTTGACAACCCAACAGGAGGGATCTATTTCGTTAGATGATGATCATTGAAAAACATACATAAAGCATATTAAATTTGTCCCGTAGCAAAAGAGAAAGGTGGGGAGTGTTTACCAATTCAGTAATCGGACCCACCAGATCCCAGTGTTGTCCTTCTTTGATTCGTTATTTACCGTGGAAGGTTTGTGTAGCTGACCCATCTTTAAACTACTATCTTTCTTTACCTCTTCTCTTCTCACACTCTCTTCTTCAATTTTTATGGGGCTATGAATTTGATGGAGCACATTTTGAAACATGTTGCTCCTCCCTTCTCAATCTATTTCTTTCTAAATTCATTTGGTACAAAACCCTACAAAAGTTTTTGAGTTATGAATTTTATACTGAATATTGAGAAAACATTAGTCATTTACTTGACAAAATATCAATTTCATGCACGAAAACAGAGAAGCTAGTCTGGGTTGAATACTGAGGTAAGTTTAAGTGGTAAGAGTGATACACTAAACCTACTGGAATTTCGTGCAACATGGGTATTAATTGCAAAACTCCATGGGCTAAATTGGCTAAAGAGTAAAATGATCAACAATTTGATTATTTCTGCAAAATAATCAACAATTTGACGTTGTGAAAACAGGAACATTGTTTGAGATAATATCTCAAATAAAACGATAAATAACTTACAAAACTAGAATAATACTAGTTTCTAAAAACAAAAACAAAACAACTATCTTAAAATGAGGTTTTCTACATACCAATTTAATTAAAAAACATCACAAAAGTATATGAAAGACTATTCTAAAAAATAGAAAAAAAACACGACACTTTTTTGACGTAATAACTCTGAATCAGTACAAGGATCAATACAAGATGCATAATAGCTCAACTATCGATTCTTCTGCCATTCTGCGTTACAGGAATACTATTTTTCTAATGCAAACTTAGAATATGAGTAACACAAATCAATATATGACAATATACACCCACCCAAATACATAACAAAACAAAATTGGTACATGATAATACAAAGCCGAACCCCGGTACTACCGAAAAATCTCCCAACCCCTTAATTAAAAGATTTTATCTTGTAAATCAGACTCACTCCTCATGTTAAAAGATCTTTCCTTAATTGTATCTAAAATAGGCCTCCATGAGCATGATGACCCTAACCCACCTGATCTTGAATTTGATGAACCACCACCACATGCCATTACCATCCGGCCAGGAGACTGCACATGGGTCTGCAGGCAGTGGCTGTTTTTGGCAATAGTTGTAAGCCTCCTTGACAAAGAGGCCAAATCCAAAGGAGAAACATCAGCTTCTAAGCTTGAAAAAGGTAGAAGCAAATACACTTGCCCTGTCTCAAGCACTGTCTGAGGCCTCAGTGGCTTTGCAGAGGTGGAATTGGATAGAAGCTGGTCTGGTGTGCATACAAAATGCTTTGCTGATAGCCCTTTTAGTTGTCTTACTCTAATTGGTTGCTCAAACTCCTCTACGTAGCCATTCAAATGCACCACTCTTACATTCTTGAATGTAGATGATGATTTACATGAGAAACAACCCCCCATTTGATAATTACAAAAAAAAGTTTCAAATTGAGATTAGAATGATGTGTTTCTCGGATGATCATGGCTGCCCCAACAGCTATGTGAATTAATAGAGAAACTCTTAATTTTGTGACCAATGAAAAAGCAAACTGCTTTGCACTAATTGAAAGTGAAAGTGACGCATTTAGATTAGAAACAGTCCAAATGCCATGAGAATTTTTTTTTATTTTTTATAAAACATTAAAAATTCACTACTCTTTCACATCATTTCACAACACACCATAAATATTTTTTTAAAAACTCTAGATTCCGTTCATCATATTACCTCAATTTATGAATAAAATATTATATTTTAATTCACATAATAATATTTTATAAAAGAAGTATTGAATTTTCAATACCACAAAATGTTTTTGTCTCAATGCACGTTATATTATATGAACTATTTTATCCTTTTTATTCTGTTGATTGGAGGTTCTATTTTGGTTAGGTTTAGAATAATGCGTTTAGAAGTCTATTTAGTGACTTAGTCATAGTCTCTTGTGACCACTTTTTGACAATGGTCGTTGCGTTGCAATTGGGGCTGGCCTAGAAATTTGACGCATCAGTCATCACAAATTATGCGTAATTTATGAACATGATCTCTTATTTTAACAATTTTCGAAAGTCCCCAGCCCTACGCTTCGAGGCTAGTCCCAATTGTTAAAAAAATGGTAAGTTACACAAGTATTTCTTGTAATTTTTTATTACACGAAAGTTCCTCTAATTTCAATAGTTACACACAATTCTCCCGTCATTAGGGTTTGGTATGAAAGGTAAAATACTCTTTTACAATTGATGACTTATTATTTCTTGATCTAACAGCATTTTAAATTTTAACTTAAAAGAAAAGAGAATATGTTTTTTTAGATTAGATATAACGTGCGTAGGCTTGTGGTAAACTAATCTCATAGGTTATGAAGTTAACGACCAAGTAATTTTTTTGTGGTTCTGAGAATGAAACGGACCAGTTATCTATTGAGAGCAAACTCAAAGTCTAACCAGTTAATTTATGTCTAAAGATTATTTTATAGATATTCTCAAACACTAATAAAAGGTTCATATAACATATAAAATTTATGAATAATATTAATAACATATTTTTATGAATTCAAACGAAAGGGCTGGTGAGGGTATTTTGAGGAGAAAATTGAATTATGAAGCTATATGTTGGCGACAATAAAACTAGAACATATAATTCTTCATGGATTTTAAAACTAGAGACGATTTTTATGTACCTAAATATTAAATAATGTCTACATGTATAGGTTTTGGGTTTGGCATGCTTGCTGGATAATAGTCCAAAATTCTGAATTTGTCTTGACTTGAAATTTACATTTCTGTTTTGACGTTTCTGAAAGACTTTTCATAATTGTTGATGTCATAGGTCTCGAAACCGTCATTTTACATGTCAAACAAGTAAGAAAACATGTTTTTTAAGTAAGAAAATATATGGTTGGTTGGTATTCAAGAAAATTCGAATATTAGATCATATAATATGATAATTTAATCAAAGAATGCTATCAAATGATACAGGGTTATCTGTGTTCGTTCTCTAGTTTTGAACTTTCATTTGTTTTCAAGTTTCAACATCACAAGAAATTATGTCAAAATATATGTTTTTCCATAAAACCTGAAAGTAATTCTATTTTTGGTTGATTTTCTTGTGACTAATATATTTCAACAAAATATGGAAGAATAAATTCAATAGTTTGTTATAATATCAATCATCTAACCGAGGAATCTGTCAATAGTACTGAGATACCATTTTGTGTTGTCATGCAATGACCTAGACGAGTCAATGACTCAATTTTGTTTTGGTTATTCAAAAACTTGGAATTTAATTTGGAATTAGGACATTTGAATCAGCCCATTACCCCTAAAATCTGGTCATTTTGGATCACTCACTTTTTAGACACATAATATCTTACTCTTATAAAAGAGTGAGTTTCTAGCTACTTGCTTAGGGTCATTTGTCTATTTGTCCCTGCAATGTGGCTTTATTTACTTTTTGGGATGTGTGGGTTTGGTGGTAGAATTGGATGCAATTAGGGTTTTATGAGTCATTTAGCTGTTGTTTGGATGTTTATTGTTCGTCATGTTCCTGCAATGTGGGGTTATTTACGTTTTGGGTTTTGTAGGTTTGGTTGTAAACTTGGGTGGAATGATGGCTATATGAGTCATTTGCCGTTGATAATTGTTGACTAAATCAAAACCATATGATCTCTACGATCTGAGCTGTCAGTGTGTTTAATGTTTTAGGGTTGGCGAGAATGAATCTCGGTCGTCCGTGTATTTGGTGATATCGCATCTGAACTGTCCATGTGCTGTGGACTATTCATCTGAGCCGTTAATTTTTTTAGCTTATGAGTCGAGTGCCAGGGGGAGGGGTATCGAGACTCGAGGGGCTCTCCAAGCTTTGGCCATGGAGAGCTTCGGCCATGAAGGAGCTCCGAGCTCCTCCGTCATGTTCTCAACGGATGGAGGGTCGGTCGGCATGACGGTACCGTCCGACGATGATGGTAGGATTGTCTGTGTAGATTGCGGCGTTGTCAACGAGAGTTTTGCATCGAACATGGCGTTTCAAACTTTGTGGCTACTTTCCATGGGAGTGTGGGGAGTAAGGATAATCTTCATCCTACAATTTTTGTCTTTTTTGTTATGGTTTTCGATCCCAATTTAACACCTTTACAGGCTACCTTCCGTA
Source organism: Datisca glomerata (assembly GCA_003255025.1). Classification (NCBI taxonomy): domain Eukaryota; kingdom Viridiplantae; phylum Streptophyta; class Magnoliopsida; order Cucurbitales; family Datiscaceae; genus Datisca; species Datisca glomerata. The sequence continues at coordinate 448,713 of QANY01004318.1, read as the reverse complement.
GGTTCCTATTGTAGAGGTGTTACAGAGCTGCGAAATTGTTTAAGCTCCATAAGCGACCATGTGCGTCCAGATGATGGATTCAAGTTGCTCACCTTCACAGCAAATGGGAGTCACGTGCATTCAGGTTCTCAGTCATATGTATTCGCGTTGGCTGCTGCATGTACTTGTCGGAGGTAATGATAGTTGTTTTGTTTTATTTGTTCGATTGTTCTATAAATAGGTGTCCTCTTTGAGAACGTAAATTGTGTTTGGTTGCCTGTTGTTTGTGGTTAGTTCTTCTTTTCTCCTCTCTTTAATCTTTCTCTGCTTGGGTATTGCTTTATGTTCTGATAATTGGCTTTCACGCTTTTGCAATGTGAGGTTATGGAAGTTTAAACAAGACCTTTTGGTTTAGCAACTCTCTTCTTTTTTCTGTCAATGGCTTCTTAGTTTAATTTCTCGAATTGGTCTATTTCTACGTACTGCGTTGACACCATTGTTATGCACTTTATAGACGCTCAATGGAGATTGATGTGAATATAAAATTCAGGAGGTATGATTGAATGGTCTCTCACACACACACACACACACACACACACACACACACACACACACACACACACACACACACACACACTCTCTCTCTCTCTCTCTCTCTCTCTCTCTCTCTCTTCCCTTCATCTTTCCTCCTTCTCTGTTGCGTCTCTCTCTCTTCTTCGTCTCCCTTTTATGTTCCTGCCCTTTTCTTGAACCGGTTCACCCGAACCAGACCAGTTCATTTAGACCGGGTCGAACCAGTTCAATTAGACCAGACCAGACCAAATCAGTTCAACCTGACCAGACCGAACCAGCCCAAGATAGCAGAACCGAATAAGTTCAGACCACCTGAACCTTGTTGAACCGTTTGATAATTTACACCCGATGTGATTTCCACCTATTCCCAACCTCACTTAGTTAATTAAATAATTGTAGATATTATATGAATTTGTTGTGATCTGGAATCTTTGAATTTGAAGTCATTAGTTGCTGAATTTAATTCGTGGCGAATCTAGGTAAGTGGGTTTACATAGTAATTTAATTCATATGTTATAAGTGTAGCATACATAATTGTTTTTATTATTTTTTTATGTTGCTCAATCTTATGATCAAGCGTTTTATTTATTTTCCATATCATGATAAAATTATTTACCATATTATGTATGATTATATTTTGAGTTATACATGTAATAGTTATATCATTTTTGTTCATGAACAAGTTATATGTTTACTCATATATATATATATATATATATATATATATATATATATGATAACGTGAATTATGAATATTAATTCAAGTAAACAAGGAGTGGATTTAGTCATGTCCTTTGATTTTCAAGTAACTAGATTGTTCATGTTATATTATCAAGTTATACGGTTGGGTGTCACCATGTTCATGTTAGCGTCCTTAAGGTTCAGATAACCTTAAGTGATATCAAGTTTCAGGACACTCAATCTGTCATGTTCACGTTCATGTTACAAGATCAAGTTCAAGTTGTGAGTTAGTTCTGGTTAGGTTGTTATCGAGGGATATGTCTAGTCCAATTATGATAAAACAAGTATAAGTATCGGCATGTTTAAATACAAGTTCAAGTTATATTTTTACATTTATGTCATGTGAAACTTATTAGTATGTGAATTTACTTACCCATAGATGATTGTGTTGCAGGTGATGGTGAGCAGCAGGAGTGAGAGACTGCCATAGTAAACATGATTATGATTTTTAAGTCAAATTATAACATTATTATGACTTCTGTTTGATTTCAGTTATTTCAGAAATTTATGAATATTCATGTTTAACTTTCATGTCTTATGGATTTTCGTGCATCACTTTATTACAGTTTAATGAATAATTTATTTTAGTTTAATGAGTTAATATTCTCTTAAAATAATTTTATGCTTCCGCTATTTAACGTTAAAGTTAGGGAAAAATTTGGGTTTACAATTTCGAGATTTTCTCAAATTAGAGTTTTAATTGAATTGAGAATTTTTGAATTATGAAATTTCAAGCATGTTTAACCCTTGGGGATTGGGGTGTTACAGTTTGATATCAAAGCCATGGTTTTAGATTCTGTAAACTTTTCTAAGTGAAAGATATGGCATGTCACTCACTCTGCTCCTCCCTCATCTTACAAGTTAGGTACACATGTTATATGTGTTTTAATTATTGATCGAGTATGAAGTGTTTTGTTTCATTATGGCATGTTTGAACTACTTTTATGTTATATTTATGTGATACAATTAGACTCTTCGTAAGTCTTGAGTTTATGGGTAGCAGTGTGATGGCGCCCCCTACGAGGAACAACAATCATGCACCAGTTAGTCCTATTGCTAACCCTCCAGTTGCTATGATGGATATGTTTCAAGAATTTTTGGAGTTGTTGAGGCAGAAAGCTACGGTTCGCCCAGCTCAGCAACAACAACTGCAACAGGCGATGGAGGTTAATATGCAGCATGAGGCTGAAACCACCTGAATTTGACGATCACTCGTTCGACCCTCTGCTAGCTGACAAATGGATTGCAAGACTGGAGCAGATCTTTCAGTTTATGTTGTGTTCTTAGATTTGAAAGTTTGTTTGTGCAACATTTATGCTGACGCGGGAGACTTGGAAATGGTGGGAGCTCATACAGAAAGCTCATGACATCGACCGTAATCCAGTGACATGGGATTGTTTCAAGGAACTCTTCCTTGAGAAATATTTTCTGATCACGGTCAGGACAGAGAAGGAGGCCGAATTCCTTAAACTTGTGGAAGGAGCTATGAGTGTAGGTGAATACGAGCGAAATTTTGAAGAATCGTCTCGGTACGCCATGCACTATATGGATAGCGAGATAAAAAAGGCACGTACTTTTGAAAGAGGATTGCATCCAGAGATTAAGGGATCAGTGTCGCTCCATAAGCATACCACCTAAGCAGCGGTGGTTGACGCAACTTTGTTGATGGAACATAATCTTCCACCACGAGAACCACCATGGTCAGAGCAATCATTTCATGGAAAGAGGAAATCGCAGGATTCTCATCAGGGTCCCCACAATACAAAAATGTAGATGATCAAATCAAATCCCTTATGTGCTACATGTAACAAGCACCGTGACAGTCAGTTCTTTAAGACGAACAATGCTTGTTTTAAGTGTAGGAAGACTAGGCATTACCTCAGACAGTGCCCTCTGCTTGCTCAAGGAAAAACTAGTAATGCTGCAGGTGGTAGAGCTAAAGGGAAAGTTTTCGCATTAACTCGCCAGGAAGATGAACAGTCAGATGCAGTTGTGGCAGGTACATTACTTGTACTAGGACATTCAACTTTTACATTAATTGATTCTGGATCCACGCATTCTTTTATATCTTCTTCATTTGTGACTCATGCATATTTGTTTGTTGTGCCATTGGGTTTTGAGTTATGTGTTTCTACGCCTTCCGGAGCTTCTCTCCTGGCTAATAAGGCGATAAAGAGTTGTTTAATGATAATAGCATATCGTGTTATGAATGTTAAGCTTATAGTCCTAGGGATGCATGATTTTGATGTAATTCTAGGTGTGGACTGGTTGGCTGCTAACTATGCCAACATAGGTTGTTATCGAAAGGAAGTTCGATTCCTACCTCTGGGCAGACCTAGCTTCAAGTTTAGAGGATCTCAGTAACAGCCTATACCGACGGTCATATCTTCTTTATAGGCACAACGCCTTCTTGATCGTGGTAACTGGGGTTACTTAGCTTTTGTTGTAGACACAACTAAGACTAATGTGGATATTGTATCAATTCCAGTAGTTTCTGAATTTTTGGATGTCTTTCTTGATGATTTGCCAGGATTTCCTCCTCGAGAGACAGATTTTTATATTGAGTTAGTTCTAGACACTGCCCCTATATCCAAAGCTTCGTATCGTATGACTCCTGTAGAGTTGAAAGAACTTAAAGACCAACTTGAAGAATTACTAGATAAGGGTTCTATTAGACCTAGTGTTTCACCTTGGGGTGCTCCAGTATTATTTGTTAAAAAGAAAGATGGATCAATGAGGCTATGCATTGATTACAGGGAGTTGAATAGAGTCACTATCAAGAATAGGTATCTGTTATCGCGTATTGAGGATTTGTTTGATCAACTTCAGGGAGCATCGATATTCTCTAAGATTGATTCAGGATACCATCAGCTCAGGATTCGAGATGAGGATATTCCTAAGACAATGTTTCGTACTCGTTACGGCCATTATGAGTTTGTAGTGATGTCGTTTGGATTAACTAATTCTCCAGCAGCCTCTATGGATTTGATGAACATGGTGCTCAAAGAGTACTTGGATTCTTTTGGGAGACTGAACATATGGATCACCTCAAGATTGTTTAGCAAGCATTAAGGAAGCACCAATTATATGCTTAATTCCAGAAGTGTGAGTTTTGGCTTTAGCAAGTATCATTCCTTGGTCATGTGGTATCTCGAGATGGAATCTCAGTTGATCCATCTAAGATCGAAGCAATGGTTAACTGGCCTCCACCGACAAATGTTGGGAAGTTCGTAATTTTCTGGGTTTAGCAGGATATTATAGGAGGTTCGTTGAGGGTTTTGCAAAAATTGTTGTTCCATTTACTCAGTTGACCTGGAAGAGTGCCGCATTTACTTGGACGACTGAATGTGAGAAATGTTTTCAGAGACTTAAACAAAAATTAGTGACAACACCAGTGTTGACCATTCCAGATGGTAAGAGTGACTTTGTGATTTACAGTGATGCTTCCAAGAGAGGATTGGATTGTGTTTTGATGCAACAGGGAAATGTCATATCATATGCCTCTCGTCAGCTCAAGTCTTATGAACAAAATTATCCTACATATGATTTGGAGTTGGCTGTAGTTGTATTTGCCCTCATGATCTTGAGACATTACTTATATGGTTGTAAGTGTCAGATTTACACAGATAATAAGAGTTTTAAGTACTTTTTCACCCAAAAAGAGCTTAACATGAGGTAACGTCATTGGTTGGAATTGGTGAAGGATTATGACTGCGAGATCATTTATCACCCAGGAAAGGCAAACGTAGTGGCTGATACCTTAAGTAAAAAATCAGCCCATTCAACAGCTCTTATTACGTCTCAAGAGCATCTCTTGGAGGATTTTGAACGTACCGAGATTCTGGTTTTGTTAAAAGATACTACAGTGCAGTTAGCTCAGCTCACAATTCAACCGTCATTGCAACACCGTATTATCGATACACATAACTCAGATTCTGAGTTACTTTTGATTCGTAACAAAGTGGGTTCGGATAAAGGACAAGGGTTTGATGTTAATATCGATTTAGCTCTTCGCTTTCATGGGAGGCTTTATGTTTCGAAAGACCCATTCATTAAGCATGAATTACTCACGGAGGATCATAGTTCACAATACACAGTACACCCTAGCAGTAGTAAGATGTATCATGATTTGAAGTTACATTATTGGTGGAACAGTATGAAGCGTGACGTCGCTGAGTCCATTAGTAAGTGTTTGGTGTGTCAGCAGATCAAGGCACAGAGACAACGGCCATCTGGGGTCTTGTAACCTTTTAAGTATTCCTGAATTGAAATGGGAGCATGTGGCTATGGATTTCGTTTCGGGGCTACCAAGGACGGTAAAATGTTTTAACTCCATTTGGGTTGTGGTAGATCGTCTCACCAAGTCTGCACACTTTTTGCCTGGCAAGACTACATTTTCAGTTGAGGATTGGGCTCGGTTGTATATCCGAGAGATTGTTCGACTTCATGGGGTTCCAATGTCTATAGTATCAGATCGGGATCCGTAGTTCACGCCAAATTTTTGGCAGAGGTTACAGAGAGCTTTGGGTAGATGGTTGAATTTTAGTACAGCTTTTCATCTGCAATCTGATGGACAATCTGAGCGAACGATTCAGATGTTGGAAGATATGCTTCGAGCTTATGTCTTGGATTTCTCTGGCAGTTGGGACGCGCACTTGGCACTCGTCGAGTTTGCTTACAATAACAGTTACCAGGCGACGATTGGTATGGCTCCGTTTGAGGCGCTTTATGAAAAAAATGTCAGTCGCCAGTTCACTCGGATGAGGTTGGCGAACAAAAGCTTTTGGGCCCCGACTTGGTTCAGTCTACAAATGAAGCTATTCATAAAATCAAATATAGAATGAAGACCGCTCAGAATAGACAAAAGAGTTACGCAGATGTCAGGAGGAAGGATCTTGAATTTGAAGTGGGTGATCATGTGTTTCTCAAGGTTGTCCCAATGAAGGGAGTTATGCGTTTTGGTCGCAAGGGGAAGATGAGCCCTAGGTTTATTGGCCCTTTTGAGATTTTGGATCGTATCGGTCCTTTGGCCTACCGGCTTACTTTACCACCAGCTCTTTCAGGTGTTCATAATGTAATTCACGTCTCGATGCTTCGTAAGTATATGCCCAATTCAACGCATGTCATCGCTTTTCAACCTCTGCAAGTTCGTGATGATCTTACTTATGAGGAGAAGTCAGTCAGAATTCTAGAGTGCAGGAATCAGACTCTTCGTAACAGATTGGTTCAGTTAGTCAAGGTTCTCTGGAGAAATCATCGAGTCGAGGAAGTAACATGGGAACGAGAAGCGGAGATACGTATCAAGTATCCAGAGTTATTTCTGTAAGGTATATTCCTTTCGAGGACGAAAGTTCTTAAGGAGGGGAGAATGTAATACCCCAAAGATTTAATGGGTAATTTTGTAAGTTTAAAAACCCGCCACTCACACACTATAACCAACCAATCCCTAGTGTAACTACCAACTACAACTCTTTATACCCCATCTTCCTCTCCATTTCTCTCACGCAACAACATTTCTTGCTCCCCCTCTCTGACAGTTTCCTCCACTGTAAGCGATGTTCTTCACATCCTTCTTCGTTCGTCTTCCATTTGCTTCCTTGTCAATTTTAAGGTAAATGAATTCTTCTCTATTTCTTCTCCTATTGAATCTAAGTTTTTTTACTTAATAATTTGATGCATCAATCTGAAATTTGCTCTCTAATTTCCGGCAATTTTCATTCTTGATCATCTCTGTTTTGTTCAATTATTCTTATGTCATCGTCGCCATCAATTCCAGTAAGGCATTTTATTTTCTTTCTCTCATTCTCATCATTTCCCCTATTTCTCTTGGTTTCTTTGCCCTCTCACTGAACACATCCATATTTTCCTTTTTGTTCTTCTATTTTCTTTCATTTGGGCAGCCTTCAATCGTCATTTTTCTGGATCGTTGTTAGACATCATCGTCACTGCCTTCATCATTGGTAAGCTTGATTTCCTTCCTTCTCTCTCGGTTCTGTCTAGAATGTAACTTAGTCTTTTGACTCAGTTGTCTTTGACTGGACCCATTTATCTCCCTCTTCCCCCTCTGTTTCTCATTCTCTCGGTCTCTCTCTCTTCTGTCTCCCTCTTCCCCCTCTATTTCCATTGCGGTCTTTCTCTCTATCTCCCTCTCGTTATTTCTCTCGGTCTCTCTCTTTCCTTCGTCTTTCCCCCCTCTCTGTTGCGTCTCTCTCGCTCTCTCCCTTTTCTTCATGTCCCTTTTCTGTTCCTCCTCTTCTCTTGAACCGGTTCACCTAAACCAGACCAAACCAAACTGGTTCAATCTGACCAAATCGAATCGGCTCAAAACAGCAAAACCGAACCAGTTCAGGCCACCTGAACCTTGTTGAACCATTTTGAACTGCTTGATAATTTACACCCGGTGTGGTTTCCACCTGTTCCCAACCTCACTTAGTTAATAAAATAATTGTAGATATTATATGAATTTGTTGTGATATGGGATCCTTGGATTTCAGGTCATTAGTTGCTGAATTTAATTCGTTGCGAATCCAGGTAAGTGGGTTTACATAGTAATTTAATTCATATGTTATAAGTGTAGCATATATAATTGATATCATGCTTATTTCTTTATGTTGCTCAATCTTATGATTAAGCGTTTTATTTATTTTCCATATCATGATAAAATTATTTACCATGTTATGTATGATTATATTTTGAGTTATACATGTAATAGTTATATCGTTTTTGTTCATGAACAAGTTATATGTTTACTCATATATATGTGATAATGTGAATGATGAATATTAATTCAAGTAAAGTGATAAGTAAACAAGAAGTGGACTTAGTCATGTCCCTTGGTTATCAAGTAACCAGATTGCTCACGTCATGTTATCAAGTTATACTGTTAGGTGTCACCATGTTCATGTTAGCGTCTTTAAGGTTCAGATAACCTTAAGTGACATCAAGTTTCAGGACATCCAATCTGTCATGTTCACGTTCGTGTTACAAGATCAAGTTCAAGTTGTGATCTAGTTCTGGTTAGGTTGTTAATCGAGGGATATGCCTAGTCAAATTATGATCAAGCGAGTATAAGTATCGGCATGTATAAGTACAAGTTCAAGTTATATGTTAACCATGAAATCGGTATTTTATTACAAGTATTTTATGTGACCAATTAACGTGTGAAATAAATTTGCATGAGTTATATGTTTACATTTATATCATGTGAAACTTATTAGTATGTGAATTTACTTACTGAGTATTTTTAATACTCACCCCCCATAGATGATTGTGTTGCAGGTGATGGTGAGCAGCAGGAGTGAGGGACTGCCATAGCAAGCATGATTATGATTTTTAATTATACATTATGACTTCAGTTTGATTTCAATATTTTAGAAATTTATGAATATTCATGTTTAACTTTCATGTCTTATGGATTTTCGTGCTTCACTTTATTATAGTTTAATGAATCATTTATTTTAGTTTAATGAGTTGATATTCTCTTAAAATAATTTTATGCTTCCGCTATTTGAGTTTTCAATTTGGGGTTTTTCTCAAATTAGGGTTTTAATTGAATTGAGAATTTTTAAATTGTGAAATTTCAAGCATGTTTAACCCTTGGGGATCGGGGTGTTACAAACAGTATATCAGATGGACCCAGACACTTCATTGATGTTGACAAAAGTTGTCCTTTGTAGTCTTACCACCTATTAGGTATAAAATGTTTCTTATGAAGAGTGTGGTCTTTGGTCAAGTAAATTTATCTTTCTTCCTTTGAAAATCTAGCTCTGAAGATTTTGAACTATCATTGTGCTCTCTTTTGGATTGTATTTATTGTCATTCTCATTTGGTGCTGTTATTATATATTCCTTCAGGAAGGTGACCAAATGATTGATGGAATACTCATTTGGTTCTTTATTGTCATTCTCATTCGCTTCGGTTATTATATATTCATTCAGGAAAATGGCCAAATGATTGATAAAATACTAATCGGATATAACCATCAGTGTACACCCACTAATGCAACATGCTTCTTCGAATATTGAGGTCAAAGGATCTTTTGAATAAGATAGTTTTCACCACAGTAATAACAAATTTGAGCACTTGCAGTCCTACATGGTCAATTCTTCTCCTCTTTTTGTTGACTCCTTATTCTTGGAGCAATTTTCCCTCTTAAAATTTTTCGTTCGACTATAAATGTTAGTGACAATTTTTAGTTTATTTTAGCTCTCATTTCTAACATTATAATGTGTTTTTTTGTTTCTTATATTAACTCTCATTTCACTATAAAAACATTAGTTATAAATGTCAGTGACAATATTTAGTTTATATTAGTTCTCATTTCTAACATTATATATATTTGTTTGTATTTCTTGCAGATTCAAGTCACAATGACCGAATTCTTAAGAAATATATCTTATGTAACAGTAAACTTGCTTTCAACTCTACCATCTTAGTTGTATAAGTATTGATAAAAAATATTCTTGTCTTTAAAGGTTCTGTTGGCATGAGAGGCATCTGACATCAATACATCATGGTTTGAAAGATTGGCTTACTTTCCAGTAGTAAATAGTGCCAAGATACACTCTACTTGTTATGTTCAATCTATGTCTAGCTGATGACTATTGCTGATTAAGTTCTGCAATTTCAAGTACCGTTTAGCTATCTTATCATCTAATAGAAACGTTATCGTAGTATGTTGTTTGTGCAGGTGTGAGTTTACTTTATCTAGATGTTAGATTTCACTTTGTCTTCTTGTAAGTAACGAAGTTATGTCTTTTGCGTGGTTACCTTGCAACAGGTTCTACGATTACTATCAGATTATGACTGCTCCTTTTCTCCTTTAGTTGTTGACATAAATAATGATTTGAATGGCTGTAAGTTTATCATTAAAATCATAGAATTCTACTCCTTAAACATGATTGTGAGTTTTTTCTCTATTTCCAAGCAACTAATCATAATCAGTTTTGATAGGATAAATTTAGAAAAGGTTATGGACAAAATGTGCTAAGTGTACGTCCAGCAATGTTCTCAGCTAAAACTTACTATAAGGCATCTGAGGCTTGGACCACTACTTCACCAAAATTACCTGTTAGTATTCTAATTGAATTTAGTTTAACAATTTTTTTTGTATAAAATTCTCTTTTCATGCTTACTACTTGATAGTTCCCTCTTTTTATACCATCCTGATATTCATCTTCGCTGACTTTCCAATTCATTTACCCATTTTTTAAAATTTTTTTATTTCAAAATTTCAGTCTTCTAGAGACTGTCTTACAGTAAAGCTTAGGTGTATTCTTCATTTTACGATTAAAATATTGTAACTGATGGGGTATTATAGTAAATATGGGGGTAGTGATTGTTTTGAATGATAAAGGGTTACTATGTTAACAGTAAGTTTATATTTGAATGCACCTGTTTCACTTTTATATTGGTATTTGTAATAGCTCATAGACTTGTGTGCTCTTCTCAATAACTCAATTTTTGGTTTTTTAAGTTTCTAGACTTATTCTGAATTGGTTTATAGATATGAAGGTTGGGAATTTGATTATGTTGTAAACCATATATTGGATACAACACCTTGCATGAATGCTAGCATCAGAGATTGTTTAGTACGCAACCATATGAACTATGAATTCAATTCCAACAATGATACCATTTCTATTATCTTAACAACGTGTACAAATCTTTTGTTCTGTTGGGTAATAGCAAAATTAGTTTTGAAGCTTTGTATTGCGGCTTTTATAGATTAGAACAGAGGGAACTTTAGTTTGATTTGTGTTTTTCCCTTTTATCTTATCTTCTGTGTTTTCTCAGTCAAAATAAACGGTTGTATATCAGGTGGTAGTTCATGTGCCTTCACGTTTGTAATTCTGTCATGGAAATGCATGGAGAGAGGATTGAGCTGTTGAGCTTCTGAGTGAGTGGGCAGTCACATGTATTCAGATGTTGAGCTGTGTATCTTCACGTTGGCTGTTGCATTTGGTTTTCAGAGGTAATGATGATTGCTTTATCTGATATTCTCAATTGATCTATATATATATATATATGTCTGCTAATAATGTAGATTGTGTGGATGTCTGTGTTTTTTGTTTTATTTGTTATGTTTTTTCATCCTAATATAACACATGTATAGGCTAGGCGCTGTAGTTTCCTGTCGTGGAGGTGCTATGTTCAGCTTCTGAATCCACGGGCAACCATATGCGTTCAGATGTTGAATTCGAGTTACTTGGCTTCGCAGCAGATGACACTCACGTGCCTTCACATTGGAGGTAATGATGGTTACTTTGTCTTATTTGTTCAATTGTTCTCTCTCTCTATATATATATATATATATAATTGTTCTCTCTCTCTCTCTCTCTATATATATATATATATATAATTGTTCTCTCTCTCTCTCTCTCTCTCTCTCTATATATATATATATATATATAGGCGCGAAATTGAACACTGTTTAAGGGGGTATTGAGAAACAAGAAGATAAACAGTAAAAACTGTATTAATAAATAGTAAAAACAGTTACTGTATTGAGGTGTAAGATTAAAAACTTACACTAACAGAGTTTATTGACAACAATAAATTAGTCTCCCGCTCACTAATTTACGTTGAAGAAAAAAGAAGAAAAGATTTACAAAAGAGGAGTAGAAGAAGAAAGTTTTGTTTCTCAAAACAGGTTTTAGCTCTCAAATAGTAAGAGATGTAAAACGAGTTCTGATTCACAAATGGGAGAGGCTACCTATTTATAGCTAAGGAAAGTGGAGTTCACCGGGAACCCATCACTTACCTGAACTATTCTATTCTACAAAAGTAAAAATATTTTACATTTCTACTTTTGTCTACTTTTGACTAAGAATAGTAAAAAGTACAATGATTACAAAATGACAAATTACAAAGAATCTTTGGTAGGCGAAGTCCTTTGTAGTCGTCATGATTGGTTGAGACTGTTGGTGGATAATTGTTATCCTGAACTTGTCCTTTGATTGTGTTGAAGAGCATGATGATCATTGCATTGTGCTTTTTGTGTTATCATGATCTCTTAAATATTTTATTGGCATTTTGCCAACAATGAAACTATTCATCTTCATCTTCACTGAGGTCCACATCCTCAAAAGGGTCTTGAGAATCTTGGAAGAGATCATGGGCCCATCGGGGAAGAGACCGAACATGAGATTTTCCCTTTGATTTTTGAGATGGAGATTGACTCTTTTTGTTCTTGATTGGGTGACTTGATTCTACTGAGGATTCAGAGTTAGAACTAGAATTTTCAAGAAGAATGAGAATTTTTTGTATTAACTCCTGCTTTTCTTTGGATTCTTAGACTTGTTTTTGCCTTTTGAAGAAGGTATTATGGTGGATTTTGAATTTTGAGAGGAATATGATGATTGCTTAATTTGCAGAGCCTGATTAACTGGTTCCTTAATTTTTAAGGAGGCCATTGGAGGCGTGGGAGATTTTATCTGAGGGTGAGATTTTGCTAATTCTTCATGTATGGAGCCAGATATGTTTAGTGTACTGAATTTGTCCCACCATCTTACATAGTATTGTCTGGTGAAGATTTCTCTTTCAATGGCATATTGTCATTTAAGGATCCAAGGGATTTTGTATTTATTTATAAAATAAATTATTGGAGGAAAAGAGGTTTCAACTGTTGAGGGTTTAAATAATTTTAAAAATAAACTGTAATTTTGTTGTAAATCTATTGAAAAAATTTTAAAGACAGGACCATGGATTGATCACAATCTTAAAAACAATTTTGGTAAATTAATTTTGAAATTTTTGTCAAAATTTAAAAACCAAGAATGGGTAAATTCACTATTTTGGTGCAAGAAAATTGTTTGTCATGCATCAATATAGTCAAAATAATTATATTATTTTTTTATTTAAAAGAGTTTTTAATCCTAAGGGATGGATTTTCCATTCCTCTAAAGTTATTATTTTGAGGATATAGAATGAATGATAAAAGATTTTTCCTTCTGCACTGTTTATAGGTTTGATATTTATTGATTTTGTCTCTAGGAGAATATCTCTATAGTAACTAAGGGTTTTGTCTTTGTGTCCAGGGACAAAATGAGAATCAGGAAGGAAATGAGCCTTCACTATTTCTATTGGATTTTTAAAATGGGTGAATGGGTGTTCAATATAGAAGAGATTTTTGCTGGGGGTTATCCTATAATAAGGAGAAGATTTTCTGTAATTGGTGAGTGGTTGGTTGATGACCAATTGTGGGTCAAATGGTTTAGAAATTGCAAATGGGTCAAATTGATTGACCAAAACACTTTGGTAATTAGGTCTGGTAGACCCAAGAGCCATTGATTGGGTATTTCTTGGAGTAGAAGACTCCTATTTGATTTGGGCCTTGAGGGCCAAATGGTGTGTGGAGGATTCTCCTTTGGCCATTTTCCCGGAGGCTTGGGCCTAGACCCCATCCTTTTATTGCCCCTGCAGGAATTCACGTGTTAAAAAGTCAGGAACTGAATTATTAATTTCTTTAATAAATTCGATATTGAAATAAAAAAATACTAAGTATAGACTGCCATCTAGCAAAGATCTATTTGGAGGCTATATTTTTAACATCATTTTCTAGAACATGCTTAGCATATTTACAATCAATTTTTAACAAGAATTTTTGGTTTAACAAGTCATCTTGGAATTTCTGTATGCATAATACAACAAATAAAATTTCTTTCTTAATAGTACAATAACTTGTGATTGAGACCATGTTCCAGATGTAAGCCTAACAATTTGTTCAGGTTCTTCTGGAGAAATCTTTTGTAACAGGATACCTCCATATCCAATTTCAGAAACATTAGTTTGGACAATTTTAAAAGAACTATTAGTGGGAATGCCAAGACAAGGAAGTGTCTTTACATGAGTTTTAATTCTTTTGATTAATTCAGTATGGACAGTTGTCCAAAGAGGGGGATTCTTTTTAAGCCTATCAAAGAGAGACTTACAATCAATTCTCATTTTATTGTAGAAATCAGATATGTAATTCAAAGATCCTAGAAATCTTTGTAATTGTGTTCTATCTAGGATTTCATTGGGGAATTTGTCAGCAAATTGTATTACTCTGTCAATTGACTTGATTGTAGAATGGTGTATTTCAAATCCTAAGAATCTAATCTTAGATTGAAATACTTTAATTTTATTTGCAGAGATAACTAGACCATTTTATTTTATTATCCTAACAAATGATTCAATGTGTCTCCAATGTTGTTCTATTATTTTTGAAAAAATAAATACATCATCAATGTAAATAATTGAGAAATCAGTAAATTGATTAAAGATTTCATTCATTATATTTTAAAATTCACTGGGAGCATTTTTAAGGTCAAAAGACATTACATTCCACTCACAATGGCCAAATAATGTTACAAATGCTGTTTTATATACCACTTTCATTTATCTGGATTTGCCAAAATCCAGATTTCATACCAAATTTAGAGAATATCATAGCATCTCCAAGTCTATTTATTAAATCCATTTTGTTTGGTATTGGATATCTTATCCATTCTAAAACATTATTAAGGGGCTTATAATTGATCACTAAATGAGGAACTCCTCATTCAATTTCAATGGTCTTCTGGACATAAAAGGCCGAGCAGGACCAAGAAGATTTTCTTCTTCTAATAATATTCTTATTGAGAAGTTCTGTAATTTTCTTTTTACAGAACTCAAGCATTTCAGAATTCATCTGGATTGGTCTTGCCTTTGTTGGGATATTTTTTTCATCGAATCCCTTTATATAAGAAAGACTGACAGTATGTTGCTTTCTGTGCCAAAAAGCATTGAGAACACCAGAACATAATTCTTTACAGATTTTCTGTTCACAAGTTTTAATTTTATTTTGAAGAATAGAACTTTGAAGTTGTTCTTCATTTCTATTGAATTTTAATTCATCTTGTAAAAAACATAATTGTTTTTCTTTACAAGAAATGAGATTTATTGAATTAAAGATAGATTTTTCTTTTAGAGTTTTTAAATTTTCATTACGTGGAAAAGAGAGGAATTTAAATTTTATCGGTTTATTTATGACATAGGTAATTATTCCATCATACTCTGTTGAAAATGGATATAGCAGAGCAATGAATGGTAAACCTAGGATAATTTTGCCAATCATATTTTTTACTAAAACAAATGATATTTTAAAACATACATTGTCTTGTCATATATGGACTATGGGTATTTCATAATTAATATGCATTCGGGTACCATTGGCAGAAAACATGGACTCTTTCATTTTCTTAAAGTACTTTGAAGGAACTAGTCGTTCCTGCATACAATTTAAATCTGCTCCTGAATCTACAAGAGCCATTGTTGTAAAATCAAAATCTTGAATGATTATTCTAACCATTATGTGCCATTTTTTTATTCTTATGTGATTGAGGATTTGGATGAAATGTTCATCATTGTCTTGACAGTTTATGGGTTCTTCAATCTCATTATCAGAAATTAGTAATCTACTAGGTTCACCTATTTCTTGTTTATTAATTAGATTTTCTATTTTTAAAAGATTTAATTCTTCTTTTATTTCATTGTTTGAATTCTTCAAATCTTTTATTTCAATCTTGATATCTTTAATTTATTTTTGAAGTTCCTGTAAGGTAACTTCCTTTTCTTTCCCTTTTATCTTATTGAATTTTTTAAGGGTCTGTGAAAGACTTGCAGTATTATTATTATTAGACATAGTATTTTCTTTCATTAGGATTATCCTTAAGTCTTTCAAGGTATTCTTGTTTTAATTCAGGATTTTCAATTTTACAAATTAAATCTAACAAGAGGGTTTCTTTTTCTTCATTTTTATTTAGGACATTGATTTTTTTATAACAACTATCCCTACACCCCATAGTGATGTTAGGAGAATCACTGTCAGAACTTGAGGATTCACTTTCAGAGAATTCAAGGGTTTCATATTCTTCTAAATCTTCACTATTACTGTCATAATAATCTATTGTTTCTAAGATTCTAAACATTTCCTATTTATCTTCTTCAGAAATTTTTAATTGATTAATTTTATTCTTGACTTGACAAGTATTTGAAAAGTGACTTTTCTGACCACATTGAAACACGTAATTTTATCTTATAAAATTTTTTATTAAACTTTTTTTGGAATAATTTTTATTCTTAGAGAAGTTTTTATTCTTAGAAAAGTTTTGATCAAAAATTTTATTTTTATGTTTGTGGTAATTTTTCCTATAGGGCTTATGAGACTTTCTAGGGTTTAAATGAGAATGTTTTCTATTCTTCTGAGAAGGGGTAATAGAGGGTAAACCGTATTGCTCATAGAAATTACCTAACTCATATTTAGCAGTTTTGCTTTCTTTTTTAATTTGTTTGTTGATTTTCATATCAACACACATTTTTAAACCTTCTTTTTATATTATATTAATTATGGTCTCATAAGTTAGACTATCATAGTCTATATTTCTTAGGTAATTACTAAGGACTGTCCTTATTTTATGGGCAAAAAGATTGGGTAATCCATTAATAAATTTTTCTTTCCAAAATGATTGATTACTATCATCCATTGACATTACTCTGGATAAGAATATATTCTTATACCAATTAAATTCACTTAATGTTGGACACCTAAGATTTTTTAATTGGTCATGTATACACGAAGTGATATTACTTGTCGTACCAATGAAATGTTCAATTATTGTATAAAGAGCGTATTTATACCATCAAGTATTGTTTCCTGATTTTCTCTAATAATTGGGTTTCCTTCAGCATCAATCTTAACTGCTGAAAGAATGGAAATTTTTTATTCTTGTGTGAGATGTTTTTCCCACCAGGAATGAAGCATTCCTGTGAATCCTGTGACTAGAAGATTTATTACTTCTTCATGAAGTAGATTGTGAGAGGTAATATAGCTATTGGCTACCATTGCCATGTGTTGTAATCTATTGAGGACTTCTTGTTCAGAAAGACCATCAAATTCCATTCATATAATTTTTCTGCAGAAACAGAAAATTGATTAACAAGAGAAGATTCAGTAATTTGAATATCAGGAGGCATAGACTTTTTATGCCATTTTCTTTCTAATTTATTAATTTCTAAATTCTTAAATATTTTTTCAATATTGTTAATATTTGAAAATCCATCTATTGTGTAAGATTCGTAGGTTGATTCAGACTTATGACTATCAGAATCAGTATTATCATCTTGGTTTATTACTTTTAATTCTTGAAATATTTCATCAATTTTTTCAGACTTAGAATCTGAACTACTGTCTTGGTTAACAACCTTAATAGAGGAAGATGACTCAGATTTATTCTTTAATTCCTGAATCATTTTATCAATTTTTTTATTAATTGGAATAATTTTTAAAGTAATTTTATCTTTCAGGGTTTCACTAGTCTTAGGTTCATTGAGAACATCAACCTTAGTTTCAATTTTGTCTAATTGTTTGCCTATTGTAATTAGACTCTACTTAGTATAGTTGAGTTGTTCAACTACTTTTTTGTTTGGTTCTTCTTCCTTTACAATTTTGAAAGGAGAAGCGGTGATTAAGGAATTTTTATGGTTAATCATGATTTTCTCAGGAGGAGGATGACTAGTAGATACTACACTAGAGTCTTCCTTAACCCATTTATATTTTAAAATTACTTTGATATTTTTTTCGTAAATATCTTCAACATAATTTAGGAAAAATATATCAATTTTAAATTCTTGCATGAATGCCTTCCATTCAGCAAGTATGACTTTTCTTTGATTCATATCATATGAATCTCTAAATCTATTACGTCTATCTAGATTGTTTGGGTCATTATTGTGTTGGGTTAGACCTTCCCAATCTGGTTCATATTCTTGACTCAAGGTTCCTATATTCAGAACTAAGAGTTGAAGATTGACAGAATTAAGGCTTCCTTGAAAATCTGATCCAGTGGGTGCTTCAGTTTCATCAGATTATTCAGACTTATTATCAAAGACTGGCTGACTAACTTGAGAACTTGTAGCTATGCCTTTAAGTTTTAAATTTTAAATTTGTAATTTCTTTAATTCTTGTTCTAAGTGTTCAATCCTAAACTTTTATCATTACCAATGGATGATCCAAAAAAGAATTTCTAGGGGTACTAGACTGGCTATATTCCCTAATTTATGGACTAGAAGATGATTGAAAGTTAATTTTGGCAGTACCATCCATGTACTGCTGGATGTAATCTATATCTTCAATTAGTCTTTGAATTTAGGTAGGTTGACTTTCATTAATTAAAATCCAATTTGTTGTTAAATTATTATCAGACCACCTAATTATTTTGGGAACTCTTATATTGGCATTACTTTGACTAGATTGTATCAATAGGGTTTGATTCTTTGAACTCCTATTGATGGCTTGGAAGTTTATATTTGTTTTGGTTACTTTGTAATGTATTCTAAAGATTAATGCTAGAGGTTGGGTATCTTCTAGGACTTGGTAACCACTAGTTTTAATATTTAAAGTTAATGATTTTAAAATATGGGGATCTGCTAAACTAACAGACAGATCAGGAAAACAATCAAAATAAATTGGACCATTACAAAGTGAATATTCAATTAAACCTAAAATACTATCATTAAAATTTGTAAATCTTGCATCTCGCAAGGCTAGTAAGACAGAGGTATTTAGGCTCTTCTTGTGAGTGGTTTTACTCCAATCTGAACTAAACCAAAATGAAGAAAATTATATTCTTCTTGAATATGATGCTTTATTGCATCAGAAGAAAGTAATTGACATGTTTCATGCTCTTTTCTAAGTGCATATATTTTTTCAATTGTTTTTACATGATACTGATGTTTGAAAGAAGCAACAGACCATGTTGATTTATAAATATTTTTATTGGAGATTTTAGGTATATTCCATACCCTATGATCTACTTGATCATCTGTTAATTCAATATGTTCGTCATTTATTATGTCAGGTATTGAGGTTATTGTTGACCTATTACTACTGGAAGAATTACTCCAAAATAATCTACTCATTGCTCAATAACTAAATTATTCTTATTATTGAGAATTTCATATTGTATTGCTTGTTACTAACCTTGTGGTGACTTCTACAATCTCCTATTAGGTTTCACTCTTCTCCTTTTCGCCTCTACAACCACCTTATCCTTGGGATTTACGTATCTAAGAGGTCTTACCTAGGTCCCTGAAGCTAACCAAATAGAAGCTGATACGTCAGCCTCTGATAAACCGATTCACAGATTAGGCAAACAAATAATACAGAGAAATAATCAATTATAAAAATAACCAGTCACTTGGGCGGAGAGTAAGATTAGATAATAGTAATTATTCATGTAAGTGAATAAGTAAATAATACTATCAATAACCAGCCATAATAGGCGGTAAACAGTATGAACTTATGCAGATATTGAAGTAGAAACAACTAATGAACAGTAATTATCTCCACCAGGTTTGGCTCTGATACCAAAAGACGCGGAATTGAACAGTATTTAAGAGGGGGTATTGAGAAGCCAGAAGATAAACAGTAAAAGCTGTATTAATATATATATATATATATGTCATTTCTTTGAGAGATGCTTGGTGTTTGGGTACTTCTGGTAGTGATCCTAATGGTAAAGTAGGTCATTCTTCTTCTACTTGTTCTTCTGGTTCTCCTTGTACTTCTCCTTTATGGTGATTTTATAGATTATTTTCTTTTTTAGATTAAAAATTAAATCTGTGTTTCTGCTTTCTTTTCTACTTATTGATTTTGATGTTCAGCTGCAAGAAGGTATACACGAGGTGTGAGACTCATGTAAATTGTAATTTAGATAATATTTTTTTATGTACCATTGATTTGATTTATTTTTTGAAATTTTTTCTTTTGCTTCTTTTTTATTGCTGCTGTTTGTGATTTGAAAATTTTTCATTCTTTGATATGATTTTCATTTTCTATTACTGTCTTATTTTTTGTGATTAATTTCTCTTGTGTTTTGTGGTAGTTCACTGTGAATAATGATTTTTTAAATGTGCTTGTATAATTCTAACCTGCTTAATTGATTTCTATCATTTTTTAATAATAATTTGATATTTGATATTAAAACATATTCATTTATGTCTTGTTATCTTAATTTCTTTTGATACGAGGGTCATTTCTCTATTTTGTCCTTGCAATGTGCCTTCATTTACATTTTCGGTTGTGTGGGTTTGGTGGTAAAATTGGATGGAATGAGGGTTTTATGGGTCATTTAGCTATTGCTTGTCTAATAGAGTGTGTGATTTTTGTTGACGGATTTTCCCTTTCAAATCTGTTGTTTCTTAACCTTTAATCATTTGTTTAAAGGGATAGACTCACTTAATTTTGTTGTTGTTTTGCTTCTTAACCTTTAATATGGATTGGGAAAGGTGTGCCCTTTTGTCAAATGAATTTATTTTTCTCCCTTTGAAATCCAGCTTTGAAGATTTTAAACTACCATTATAGTCTCTATTGGGTTATTTTTATGGTCATTCTCATTTGGTTCTGTTATTAAATATTACTTTAGAAAGGTGGCCAAATGATTGATGGTGGGTTTGTTTGGTTTTTGGATGTCAGACTACTTCTATTTTCACATTAAATCTTTGCAGTGTAGTAACGTGATATTTCTTATGAAAAGTGTGCCCTTTTGGCAAGTGAATTTATTTTTCTCCCTTTGAAAATCCAACTTTGAAGATTTTGAACTATCATTGTGCTCTCTTTTGAGTTGTCTTTATTGCCATGCTCATTTTGTTATGTTTTTATATATTACTTCACAAATGATTGATGAAATACCAACCAGATATAACCATCAGTGTACACCCACTAATGTTACATGTGCCTCTTCGAATGTTGAGGTCAAATGGCCTTTTGAATAAGATAGTTGCCATGCTAACCACCTCATATGTAGGTTTGGCTCTGAAGATTGACCGTGTATTTACAGCTCATGGTTTTACGTGCTTCTTCCGATGGTTGAATTATTGACTCTTTCTCTATTATGTTTTCATTTGATTTTCATGTTTGGAAGGTTTGGTCATGTTCGAAGAGGTTAATATTTGGTTATCTAGTGGATTTTTTTTCTACATGACTCTCTGCTGCAATTTTCTTTGTTAGATTCAGAGCACAATAACTTAATTGTTTAAGATATATGTTGTTGCATGAATTGATATTCTTAGTCAAAGATAAATATATTGTTTCACGTGTTTGATTTGTTTTAATAAATTTCTTTGCGAATGTATGTTTAATAATTTTTGTATTCTGTTTTTCTTTCATTGTTTCTGCTTTTCTCTTTACAAGTGCATTTACATTTTTTGGGTACATTACTGCTAAGATTGTGGTGAATTTGAGTAATCTTGTTATTTCATGCCTACTTATAGAATATGGCCATGAAGGATTGAGTTTCTTACCTAACATGAATGTGGTATAGCATGATGTCAATTTATAATGGTTTGTGGTATTGGCTTTGGAATGAAAGTTAAACGTATATAAAATAGTTGTATGCTATTTCTGAACCAGAGTATATGGATGATAGTATCGTTTTATCAATGAGCTAAAACGTGATGAAAGGAGAGCTCATGTTGATAAGCAAAAATATGTAAATATTTTAGTTGATGAGGTTGGGTTTGAATGAATTCTAATACTTTTGTCCGTTTATTTGTTTCCTCGATTTGCCTGTTTAGATTCTTACAATCTGTAGTTTCTTTTGCTTTCATTTTTCACAGCTTGTTTGTAACTCATAAGGGCATTAAGAATAAAAATAGATAATTAGTTTTTTTGATAATACATTTGTTTATAGGAATTCTTTTACTAATATATGTTGAGAGTTGGCAGTCTGATATAGGTTTTTATTGCTGATTTATTGGCGGACCATACTCCTTGGTCATTCAACCAATTGCTCAAGCGTTATAAATTATTGGTGAAGCATGGATCGCTTATGAAAATGGCATATTATTATCCTATGCTCCTCAAGATGTTCATCAATCTAATTTTGCTACAACTTCGACGTTCGTAGCTCGGTAAAATTTTCCTTACCCTCCTCTAATTCGATGCACTTTCGCTCTGCGCCCACTATTTGTTCTTCTTTCTTCTTCTTTGTTATGCCTTTTCTTCACAGGACCCCATTGTTCTCGCTTCATTAGTGCACTAGCAAATCTCACAATATCGGTGGCTAGAGATCTTAGGAGACTTCTTTGATTTTTTGTGTAAGGCTGGCCCATGTTATTTTAGTTTATTGGGGTGTCGTGTGTGTTATAGACCCTATGGTATATGAGTGGAGTTCTTATTTCCATATGTCTTGTGCATTTTATATCTACGTCATCTTTAGATATCGAAGAGGCTTTTGGATAAATATAGCCCTGGGAGAGTTCTTAATGATAACAGAGGTAATTATTGTTGCCCAACCTTTGAGGCTATGTCTGATGATTAAATTTATGGAAAAGTTCTAAGTAACTTATACAAAATTTTCTTCCATTTTTAATCTAATTAGTTGGGCTTCTATGTTGTAATAGTACATAATGTAATAGCCATGATCTTCTACTAAATTTTCAAGTTTATTAAAGACTTTGTGTTGTTCTCAGTCCCAGCTAAAGTTGCATATTCCGTGTTATGACTCTCCTCCATGATCAAATTCTTTTGTTTCAATCAAATTTCTTGCTCTATCTAGGAAAATTAATATAGATTCAACACCGTTTAAATTTAGTCTAGGATTGTGGCCATGACTTAGTTAAGGATAAGGAAGCATTAGTCCTAAACACTAATTATTATGATGTTGAAAAGCCATCTTGACAGATACTCTAGCTTGCTGATATGTCATACGTGCTATCCTATATCGACTGCGAATGTATCTTAGTAATCCACCCCCCGCAGATGGCCTGAAGTGCTTTATGGCTTGTTTCTTTATAATCTCTTTTCTTTCTTTTTTTCTTCTTTTGGTTCTGATGTTTGACAACATGCTTACATGTACTAAAGTTTTTCCTCTTGCATTCATCTATTAAAGTTAATATTTTCAGCTATGAAGACCTTTTAAAATTCTTTTGTCATGTCATGTTTCAAAGTTTTTGCTCTTAGTTGGGACAGATAGGTTGGACATGTAATGTTTGTTAATGTTCGTTGCAGAAGAATTCGCAAATCTGTTCATCAAACTTTACCTCCCTTAACTTCCGTACAAAATTTTGCTCATTGACATAACTTGTATAGACAAGAGAGATTGCTTTTCCATATATTATTTCCTTCATTTAGCTTTAGCCAGGTTTATAACGACCTCCTCAAAAGCACCTTATTCAGATATGAGTGTTTAGGAGTAATATTCTTATAATTTTGCTGAATATGATATAAACTTGGCTTAAAAAGCCACTGAAATTCCTATTTGGTTCCTTCAAATTATAAACATTGAGTATATTTCCTTTGGGCTATAGAATCACCAGGCTTTCTACGTTTATACCATTTGAATGATTATACTTAGAAATTTCTTTGCTCTAGTCTTTGTTAATGATATTTTATATTTGCAATAATGTGTAACCATTGAGACTATAAATGTATGGTCTGTGATGTTGTGATTTGTATTTGGCTGTTTGTGATTTAGGTTTGTTTTTCTGCCTGCATTTTCTTTGTTGTGTATCTTGTTTTTGAATTGTCATTTCATTTAAGAGAAACTACTGTAATGGTCCAATTTTGTTGGATTTTAGTGTTGGCTTGAGTGGATTTGACTCTTGTGTTCTTCGTTTGTTATATGATTCTTATAAACTTCTTAAGTTTTACAGTGGATTTTGATTTAGGTTGATTTTTCTTGCTGCATTTTTTTCGTTATGTATTCAGTTTCTGAATTGTCATTCGCTTTGATTTATCTGGATGATTATTTCTGTAATAGTTGGCTGTAAGTACTAATTTTTGTATCAATTTATATATTGTATTCTGATCTTCTATGTTCATTTTTTTCTCAAAGTCATTAACTTTAAGTCGTGATTTGTTATATGAATTTTGCTTTGTTGATGATTATTTTAAACTATGATCTGTTTTCACTATAGTTATCTTGTGTTGTGATTTCTATCTACACTGATGGCTCTACTTTGTTTTACAATGATTTATAGATCAAAATTTTTCGATTGACGTCCTGTCATTTGTTTTGGTGTTGTCATTGGCTTATGGATAGTGCACCTTGTTTGGGGTATTTATTGCATTATTAGTTTTCCCCCCTCTTATCTTTTAGATTGTTCACGGCTTGAATTGATGCTAAATAATTAATGCGCGTTTTTAAAGACCACCTGCAATGCATTTTGATTTTCTTTTTCCAACTTAGAAGCAGAACAAAAAAGTTTGGCCCATTCAAGATATGCCTTCAGATTTGAAACTACTGTAATGGTCTAATTTTTCTGGATTTCAATGTTGGATTGAGTGAATTTAACTCTTGAGTTTTTTGTTCTTCGTTTGTTATATGATTCTTATAAACTTCTTAATTTTTGAAGTGGATTTTTATTTAGGTTGGTTTTCCTTGCTGCAATTTTTTTGTTATGTATTATGTTTCTAAATTGTCATTCACTTTGATATATCTGGATGTTTATTTCTGTTATAGTTGGCTATAAATATTGATTTTTTATATCAATTTTTATGTTTGTATTCTGATGTTTTATGTTCATTTTCTTCTCAAAGTCATTTACTTTAAGTTGTGAATGTTTATATGAGTTCTTCTTTGTTGATGATTGTTTTAAACTATAATCTGTTTTCACTATAGTTATCTTGTGTTGTGATTTCTGTCTAACTAATGGCTCTAGCTTGTTTACATTGATTTTTATAGATAAATAGTTTCTGATTGACGTGCTGTTATTTATTTTGGTGTCGTCATTGACTTATAGCCAGTGCATTTTGTTTGATGTATTTACTGTATTATAAGATTTTTTTCTTCTTAACTTTCAGATTATTTCACGGTTGAATTGACGCTAAATAGTTAAGGTGTGTTTTTAAAGACTACTTACAATGTGTCTTGATTTTTTTTTCCAACTTGGAAGCAGACAAAAAAGTTTGGCTCATTCATGAAATGCCTTCTAATTTCGATTGTTCCAATACCAATAGCACTATGGATTGTGATTGGAGTACCTGACAGTGTAATTATGGGCATGGGTTATGGCTTAGTTTGGCCTGTCATGAAAACATTTAGGGCCATAAGCAGAGAAGGTTGTTCTAATTCATATGAAGTTGGTTAGGTACTTCACGATGATGTTTATATCATTAGTTTTAGTTTAGTTGTAGCTATTTCTTTAGTATGGTACAGATTCGTTAGGAATAAGTGTAATGTAGTAGGATACGAATCTTGAGGTTACTTTGTTTACATATATCCTTCAGCTTGTCTTGAAAATTTCAGATTCTGGTGATTTCATCATCTTGTTTTGTTGCCGTTTGACTTATTATATTCATATTTTAGAGTTCTACTTTTCTGATAACGAACATGTGCATTTTCATTGTCTAACATGGATTCTTATTCTTTTTGTATTTAGTTACTTGGAAAAATATCTTTTTACATTTACTGAGTGTAGCTATAATCTTGAATTTAGGTACTCATACAAGCAAGTTTTATGACTTTTGTGGCTAATGTTAGTAACTGAAATTCGAGAGTTTACAATGACCAAATGCCTGAGAAAAAGTACAACGACCATTTTAGTGGTCCATCCTTTAACGGAACAGGAATTCAAAGTCGATGTGTATTAATTTTCAATTTTTGGTCCTTCATCTTCGTCCATGTTTTGTTGTGAATCAATCTTGATTTTATTTATGATTCTGTTATTAACTTGATTCGGTATTATGATTTCTAGCAAAGGAAAAATGATGAGTTTTAGTCTAATTCTGAAGATAAGTAAATGTGACATTAACCTCAGAGCTCTAATAGTCAGATAGAAATAGAGATATGAGAGGAATAATACGAAAGCGGTCCGAAGTTGAAGTGAAGAACAATAGGAAAATAGGAGAAGACAAAAAAGTGACTTTTAAACTTTTTTAATATTTATGATATGTTTTATAAGAATAAAGTTGATTATACTTTGTATATGTTTCGGTTAGTTTTTTATCTAGATGTAGATAAATAACATCATAATATAAAAAAATAAAAATGATGAAACATGCATGTTTCTATAATTTTTTTTTGATTTTATGTTGTGTTATTTTTATGAAGTAAATATTATTTTATATAATCTGTATAGAATTATGAGTAGTCATTATTTCAACAATTCATCTATCATTATCATGTACATCTCCTTATTAATATACGAAAAAATAAACTAAGTCGAATTATTCATATGATGATGCTATAATGATCAACCACCAGGCACGTGCAAAGCACATGCCACCACCTAGTAGTTTAAAAAGACAGTCATACAAGTCCTTAAAAGACATCATCTTTACATTTTTTGTCATTTCACCCTATAAAGTTTCATTTTTATTTCACATTCATGTCATTTTAGTCTGTCTTCACCTGGTTACCTTTCTGTGTAGTCACCTGATCCGCACATGTCTAATAAAAGACCCGGGAAACAAAACAGGGATCCACTAAACGGCATCGTTCGAGGACAAACTACACACATCCCTTCCCTTCCGCACGACATCGTACTTCTGAAAAACGACATCATTTCGGGAAAGTGAGTTCAGTCTAGGAGAGGGTAGAGGGGGGATTCACGCAAGTCCATTAGCTTAGGAGTGAAATTACCTATTAAAAGTTTCTACAGAACATGCAAGAATGTTCATTGTCGAATGAAAGTCAAATGTGCTATTGTGTTGTGAAATTGCAACTTCAAGTACACATCTTTTTAAAGAAAAAAAGATAGACCATTAAAATGCACAGAAACAATTCCCCCAAAAATCTCTGTTCTAGAAGGACAAGAACAATAATAGCCCACAATGGAGGGTAAAAAAATAGACAACAAATCACTCATCTAAAGAGGTAACCCCAACTTGTTAGCCTCCTATTCCCTTCAGATCACCCTAATTGCTCAGCCGGTAGCCTTTGCACTCGAGAATAGTGATATTGTAGCGTTTAATCTTCGGTTATGCAGCAATTTACAACTCGAAAAGCTATATATGGCAAATCAAGATAGAGCAAAAGGGTGGTAAGCAACAATCGTTCCGACCAAGGAATCAAGACTCAAAATTTGTCTGGCTCAAATTGTTGAATAGTTGGAGAAAAGGTACAGCAAGTTATCTAGAGCATCCGGATAGAATTTCCTCGCAAATAAGTAGCACGGCCGTTGTAGACCGTTCCATAAGCAAGGCCATGTTTGCACTTCACTCTGTAGAATCATCCCGACGTAATAAAACATTACACGCAACGTATAAGGAAACTGCATCTTCAGAAAGAACCAATCAATCAAGAGTGTTTAGAAGTGTATACTATACCTTCTCATTGCTCGTTACATGCACGCTAACATCGATTGACTGCAAATTCAACACCATCAAACTGAATAAATTCCTCACATATAGATTAAAAGAGCTACCAATCCCAGAGGGTTTATATATGCAATAGTTTTCATCCAAATACTTTTTTCTCGAGATTTTCATGCAAATCTCCTTTGTAAAATTATCCAAATTAAATCATTCGACATGTCATGCAAAAGGAAGATGATTATCTTCTAAAACTTTAATGTCAGAGCAGTAATGATAGCTGTCATAAGGACACTTTTTGTGATGCTATGCAAATAAGAGCAGATCTAATATTGCCACTCTATAACTTTGTAAAAAAAACATTTTGCAGAGTAACAGGCAGAACTCAGAAGGTAGCAGGAAACTACAGTAGAGACTAATTAAAGAAAGTCACATGATCATGGCTCCCATTCTCCAGAAGAGACTCTGCTGAGTGAAGAATGTAAAGATAACTGTAGTTCTTTCATACCGTAATATTCTGCAGAAGCTCATAAGTGATATCTTGAGCCCCATATGATTTTGGATGCCATTTCTTCTCAGACCAATCAACATGAGTTACCGACCAGTTTGCAATTCCACCAGGATCAACTATCTGAAAAAAGTAATAAAGGGAAACCGATTCAGTAAGAATGCTGATGGAAGGTTATGCTTACAAAAGTTAATGGAATTTCTTACATGGAAGAAGGTAGGCAAATAATGTTCATCAGCAATGCAGTTCCGCCCCTCTAAACCTGGCTGTCATAACCAAGAATATCCATGTCAGTACATTGGTGATTAATCAAGGATTCCCAGGACATATTTAAGTCGGACATGCACATGGGTCCCTCATTGCAAGTATGAAAGTGAGTGTGTGTGTGTGTGTGTGTGTGTGTTTGTGTGTGTGTGTGTGTGTGTGTGTGAGAGAGAGAGAGAGAGAGAGAGAGAGAGAGAGGTTGTCTCAAAATAAATGAATACGCACTTCACATGTGCACTATCAAGTCAAATCTAGAGCCCAGGTCGACAATTATTTCAGGATTCGTAGGAAATAATAGACATCCCATAATATTGCACGTTCATTCCTTTTCTAACTCATAACCAATGGGTGCAGTTCCAACTTTACAAGATTTAAAAAATAGAGCTCCGATATAAACCAAAATTAACATAAAGATCGGAATCAGTCATTCTAAACTGCCAAATTTACCAAAGATTACTCAATATCACAATAAAGCTTTTGTCTATCAAACCCGAAAATACGGCAAGTCATGAGCGCCAATGACGTGTAAATTCCAAAGGAATTTAAGAATAAAAACACTAAGAGACCGAGGCATGTAAGAATAAATCATGTAATCATTTAAAGACACGTGGATGGAACAGAAGATACAGCAAGTAAACAGGCAGGTGGGTTTATTAATAACAGGGGAGAGGGGGAGAGGAGAAGGAGGGAGGGAAGCAGATCATGTAGTAATACAGCAAAGAAAGGTTGCAAATATCACACTGCGTGTAAGTCGAAGGAAAATGCTTACAACAATCTCTGTTCAATCCTTTTTCCCTTTACCATTTGGTTCAATGTAATTGAGTCCCAGTGAAATCCAATAGTGGTTGTTTGAGAGAGAGAGAGAGAGAGAGAGAGAGAGAGAGAGAGAGAGAGAGAGAGAGAGAGAGAAATCAATAGTGGTCCTCACTCCTTGGAAGAAAGTTTAAAATGAGGGATTACCCAAGGGCCCTGGATTGCAACTTTGTGGATAGAAGTTCCAAACTAGAGCCATAGAGTTATAGCGCCACAAGGGGCTGGAAAGCAGAACTTTACTATGACCGTCTACTTTCAAGAAGAATACAGAAGAAATATGAGATGTTCAGAAGACAAATGAAAACTTTACCTGACAATAATCTCGAAACTTTGAATAGTATAGATTGTCCGCCACAACTATCAAAGCATGCTGCCGTTTCATTGAAAACCACTGTACAAATTCAGAAATCAAATCACATTCTCTTCTACATAAACCTAAACCAAAAGAGCCATAACACAACTCTAAGTTTAAAATGAAGTTTGGCGACCACAAGGCAGATATTATAATGCTGCTCGTTGTGGCAGTATCAGTATGTATCTCAACCTAGTAAGAAATGATATATGACTTCAACACCAAAGGTTTAAAACAAATCAATCACATTGATCAACATTTCAATATAGTGAATTTCTTAGATGGCGTCTAATACATCACCGGGGCAGGGGCATGACAGAGTTTATACAAGTCATAGAAACATTGTTATTTTCAATTGTTCAACAAACTTACAACTTTAAAGAGACATTACCTGGGCACCCTTTCTAAAGTCCTTTTCCTCAACTTCAGGTAACATGTGCTCTGAGTATCTGCCATTTCCATGCGGACCAGGGTCGTTGAAGCTGAGGGAATAAATGTGCATCGATAAGCAAAAATCTAAATCTCACAAAAATAACAATAAAAGACAATTGAAAAAATGAAAACAGTTGTTAAATGGGGATTGAGGGCCTTCCAGGAAGGGGCAGAGGAATGTCAGTTAAGGAGGAAGTGGTTTAGATACAAAATTTGGAATTAAAAGTAAAGACTACACCATCTGACGTGATAGCTCACCAGTCCACGAAGCTGATATTCGTATACATCAAATACTGATAGATGTAGTCAAAACTATGTAGTGGCACACAACTGCAATTGCAGAAAGAAAATATCAGACTAGGAAACTACACCAGTAGCCACAGATTTTTGAGAAAAATAGGCTAAAAGAACTATAAATCCAGGTCACCTATCAGAAAGTAAAACAAAATGCTGGTTATCAGGATCTTGTAGAGCAGTTGCCAACAATCTTCTTTCTGCATCAACCATGGAAATTTTACCCCAAATTACCTGCCAAACCGATTGTTTTGGGATGCTCATAAGAACATTAGTAAAGTAAGAATAATAACAAATGACTTTTTACCCTGGAGAAGATTTCACTTGAGTGAAAGGCCATTCAAATTCAAACTAATGGTTATGATGGTTTGAATATTTATTTGCTAGATATGTTTCAAATGCTTAAAATAGTTTTGGATGTTAATAATCAAATACATATCTAATCCATGAGTTTGATCCTTCTTTTCATATAATCATATTGCTATGAGTTATATAAAATAGTTCCATACAATTGTATTTACGGGTTTCTCCATGGTGATCCTTTTTTCTGCATATTTAATTATAAATACCCTTCAAGGTTTTAGAGAATGAACTTTTTTAGCTAATGAACTAATTCCATAATCCATACAGATTATGGCCTAATAGATGTCAGTCTTTCTTTTTATGTGCATGCCTAAACTCTATCTATATCATACACATACTTTGTGTTTACCATGTCTCTTTACTCATCTCTTTACTCGTATGCGCACTGACAGCTAGTTTATCTATTTCAGGTTGTGAAAGTAGCAAATCTATTAACCTTGAAAATGAGGATGTGAAAGATGAATCTTAGATACTAGTTTTATGAACCTGGTCACTGCGAATATCCCGATTAAAGAAATAACGGCTCACGTGCACTGGTTTCTCCTTGGATGCATGTACATAAACAGAGAATCTACCTTCATGACCCTGCAAAGAGACGGGAAAGGTGGCGATTGAATACATAACTTTACCATGAAAGTTGAAACAGGCTTCATCAATACTAATGTAGAGAAAATATATCAAACAGGCTCCATATAGACATGAATTTATAGCGTTCTACAATTATTACTAAAGCCTGATTTGTAGAAACATAGCTACAATTACTGTTTACTTTCGGTTCTCTCACTCATTATATATTAATGCATGTATACATACTCATTTGTATACATATTAGTCATTGTAACACATGAACTTAAAATTCACATTTTCATGCGTGTAAACATGCAGAAGCATGTGTGTCGGCATTTAATGGTTCATCGAATAGGAAAGTTAGTTATGAAAACCTTTTTTTTTTCTCGTTGGGCAGAAAGTTTATAATGCTAAAGAAAATGTAGGAGAAAAAGATCTCAAACTCAGACAAGGTACCTTGTTTTCTATCAAGAAAAAATGGAAAAAGTAAGTCGATTACTTTTTTGCAATACATTATTGTATCTTTTATTTTGGTATCTATTAGTTTATCCATTTGAATTCATTTCTGATAAAGCCAAGTTGGTGGAGAAAGAAGAAGGGTAATAAGCAATATCTAGAACAATAGTGATTATGAAAATGAAATAACTTAAGGAACAATGAAACCTTACAGTTAAAAACTTTTCCCACAACTTCTCAAAAGGCAAGGAACCAGGAGTCAAGAACATGAATGCAAGTTTTGGAGTTTTGGATGAAACAGGAGGTGCGTTCAAAATCTCTTTAATAACAACACGTGATGCAATCTCTTCATCGCTATATTCCCTTGCCGGAGCAGGTGGAAGCCAGTCAGTAATAACCTTGCAACCTTTAGATGAAAATATGTAACAGGCACCATTGTTGAGGGGTGGATAGATATAAGCGCATATTAGGAACATGCAAACCAATGAAACCAAGACAATGATCCATAATGGTCTCTTCGTAGTTGTTCGATGGCGAGCTCCAGGCAAAATTGGCATGCTGCCCATGCCTAATCGCCACGCTTGAGCTGCCTTCATCTAATACAAAGGCATTACAACTTCATCTACAGATGGTATTGTTCGTATCCAGTATCTGCCAACACCCTCTGGATTGATAGATTCAGACTTTAAAATACGATAAATGCAACTTTAGAGCAAGGACAGAGAATCTGCAAATAGAATCCACGAAATCTGGTGAGAGTTGAGGAATCCACCAATCTCTAATGCATTAAATACCTAAGCATTAGTTGTATATTAGATATGTATTGTAGACTATACATGCGCACACATGGATGCACCATTCTCGTGAATCTTTAGTGACATTGAAGAAGAAAAATTAAATCAAAATCTTCCTTTGAAGACCACGACCGAGAAAGTCGATCCAGCTTAGTCGGGTAGTATAAATCCATTTTCTTGCTTTTCTCACCTTTTCAGGTCGACCAAACAGAGAATGCGTATTCTGAGAAATAACACAATTGCAAGAGGCAGCGAAACTAAGAAAGAAAAAAGAAAAAAGAAAACAAAAGGGACAAAAAGAAAAAAAGAAGACAAGCTGAAAACTTCCCTATGATCAGCTGATTGTCTAATTCAAAGCTCCGAAGCAGCCTACCAACTAAAACTAACTCACATTCCCACCATTACATATAAAATTCAAAGCTCCTACAAAAGTCAAACCACTATAACGCCCAAAGGGGTTCAAGTTAGACCTAACCCAAACCAAGACGGCTTAAAAATCCAAATCCAATACGCAAAGACACCATTGCCCCGCCAGTCAAACACCAAGGATTTCCATCACTCCCCCCAAACTTCCCCAAATTATGTTTGGTTCCCAAGAAAAGCATGCAATAAGACGCAGAAACAAAAGTGTCCTTCCTCCCAATATCCAAAAACAGACCAAGATGCAAAATGAAAAGAAACAAGACAACAGACAAAATCTCCAATGATTCAATCGCACATTCGATAGAAGAATACCAGATTTATTGAGCTGAATCTTGCACACAAGAGATTCCAAATCCATGAAAAATCAAATCAAGGAAAGAAACTCCGAAGCTCGACGCAATGGCTTCTAAGATCCATTGACACAGCACAATCACAAACAAAGCATGAGTTTCTCCAAAGACGATTGAACGAACGATTCAAATTTCCAACTAAAACAATTCTTAATTTCTACCCAGAGCTTCGATCTTAAATTTTCTCGCTCCTGTTTCTCCCTCTAGGTGTTTATAGAATTGTCTTAAGAGAGAAAGAGAGAGAGAGAGAGTAGTGGACGAAGCAGTCCTGGTTTCTGGAGGGTCTATTGCAAACACAAACCATTCAGGCCGGCGTTTTAATTTAATGAAATTAATCAATAAATATTGACTATGATTAGCTAATTTTAATATCAATTATTATTATTATTATTATTTTAAAACGAGAGGTAAAAATATGGAGAGGCCCATTCGCATCCTTAGCGCGTGTAGGTTTCTACCGTAAGATTTACAGGGGTTTGGGAAAGCTATTGGCTGTTGATCCTGAAAGAGAGGAAGCTTGGCTTTGTGTTCGTTTCTTGTTGGATAAGATGTAATAAGGAAGCGTCTTTCTTACCTTCTTGTTTGTGTGTTAGATCCTAGAAATGCTATTTTGAGTAATATTTTTTGTTTTAAAA
This sequence comes from Datisca glomerata, assembly GCA_003255025.1. NCBI lineage: Eukaryota > Viridiplantae > Streptophyta > Magnoliopsida > Cucurbitales > Datiscaceae > Datisca > Datisca glomerata. Next base: position 414,894 of record QANY01004318.1, on the reverse strand, counting down.
AATACGCTATAAATAATACACGTAGTGTGACACTTCTCATACAGTATTATAGTATAAATACACATACACAAATAAAACAAATAACTTTAGAATTCGGAGCCAAACGCCATAAAAACTTTTGAGAGGTGCTTCTAAAATGGTTCGAGCAATGTTTTTTTGATATCGTATTCTATATTTGAAAATGATTTTTTAACAATTCTATGTGTCATTTGTTAAATTATTTTCTTTTCTCGATTATTCAAACAAATTTCTTAGAATAAAGAGAGATAATGTAATGTTTATATATATATATATNTATATATATATATATATATATATATATAATTTTATTATTCATTATAAATTTATACTACTCAATATAAGTGAGAATCAGTTTATATAACAATCAGACTAGGGTATACTTAAGATATGACCAGTTTATGTCATCTTAAAACCTTGAAAACTTTATCAATATTATGAATAGCGATTAAAAACCAAGCTAATTTAGCAAGTTTCCATTCGTATGCAAGTGATATCAAACTAATTAAACGTATAAATCCCATCAAAACCAAATCACTATTTATTAGTTCGGTTGGGATGGTAGTTGTTGGTCTTGGGTTTTTTTTTATCTAGTAGTTCAGTTAATAGTAATTCTATAAGGATCAAGATTTTGACTAACTTTTATTTTGACATAATGACATGTCAAGTGTTAATTAATTGATCGATAAAAAATTATTTTAATGAGTAATAAAATAACAACTTATGAATTATTCACATATTATTTGGTCTTAAATGATAAAACCGCACTACCAAGTCCCACCATCAAGGCTCGAAGCCATAAGATACCTAAACGATAAAGCTCACTCCAAGAAAGATTGGGCGTCAAAACAACAACAAACACATGGGGCTCCACATTCGGGACAAGAGGATCCCGGAGAAACCCTATCCACATTACCTTCACCTACCTTCAAGTTTCAAACCCATCCCTACAAAAAATTGAACTGCCACCCCACAAGGAAAACCCATACACCATTCTCTGCATGGACACAAAAAACAACCCCTACCACCTATCACAACCATTGAAGGCAAGGGAGATTGGAAAAGTCACTCCCGGCAACTGCCAAGGAGAAATCTAGATAGCCGCCATCAGATTGGGTGACAACCACCACCGGGCATAATAAGGAGAAGTGTATTATGCAACCTAGTTGAGTTAGTTAAATGTAGTTAGTTAGCTTTTGAGCTTTACTTCTGTAACTCGTGCTACTCACTGTTCTCCTATTAATACAATAGCCTCTTACTTCTTATGAGTTAATGGGGTAAGTGACTTAACCAAGATATCTTCCAGAAGCTCTTTCTATCTTTTTCTTATCTCTTTCTTTCTTCACTGCTTCTTACTGTCAAGTCATTAAGAATAGTTATACATATTCTTTATATGGTATCAGAGCCCGAAGAGGACTCACGTCCAATGACCTCAAACACATCTAATAACAACACTGCAAATACAATGGCTACCTTGAGCGACAATGGAGTTTTACAAAGCTTCTTCCCGAGCTTTATTTTTTGTCAAACTTGACAGAGGAAACTACGCTCTTTGGAGATACAAGTCATTCCTGCTATCATAGGACATGACCTCGAAGGGATAGTCTTTAGCTCAACTGTGATGCCAAGCAAGAAACTTGCTAATGGAGAAAAGAACCTTAAATACAGAGCTTAGATGAGAAAATATTAACTTGTACTAAGTTGGTTGAGGTCTTCCATGAGTGAAAGTGTACTGGGCACTGTAACTTAGTATACAACCTTAACAGAAGTTTGGAATTCATTGGAAAGACACTTCGCAAGTCAATGAAGGGCCAGGTTCAACACAAAACACCACCAAGAAGATTATCACAATTACAGAAATATTGTGACAAACTCAGAAGCATAGCAGATGGTCTAGCTGTAGCTGGCCAACTTGTAAGTGATCAAGATTTAGTTTTACAAATCTTAAACAGTTTAGGGAGTGAGTTTGATCCTGTAATGGTCAATATAACATCAAGAATTGAGTATGGAAGAAGTAGTCTCTCTTAATGTACCACGAGAACAGAGCGGATAGATAACTTGATGTGAGTGAAAATCAAGTGAAAACGAGTGTGAATATGACCATTACATCAGACTTATAAAGAAAGGATTTTCAGCAAAATGGGCACGAATTTTATAAAGGAAATCAGTATTCAAACCAATATTGAAACCAATGTAGTATGCATGATAGAAGAGGTGGTAGAGGAGGAAGGAACAATGATGTAATTGTTTGTTAAGTTTGTGCAAGACCTAGACATCTCTTGCTGTGTGTTACTATATGTATGATAAGAATTCAAGAAACGTAAACCAACATTCTCAGTACTTAGAACAACATCCCTGCAGCTTACATGACTTCAACTCCCTCAGCATTTATGGCATCTCTCTCAGCCTATATGGAACCATCCACAATCACTTATTGAATCAGGAGGTTCCATATAGGCCAAGTTCCTATAATAACTTCTTTGTCAAAAGTTCATTTTCTGCTTTACATAAGCATGATAGCAGATATGTTGTCTCTTTCAATTCTAGTAGAAATAATATTCTCTCTTGAGTGTGATTCATAGTCTTTACTCAATAAAAGTTCCAATTCTCATGTTCCTAATCAACCTGTTTTAGCTTTCAATGAATGTGCTAAATCTGTGAACAATGTAAATTATGCAAAAAATACAAATCTCGCACAAACTTTGGGAAAAATCAGTTGTTTTTAACACTGACACTACAAATGAATTTGATATATGACATATGAGGTTGGTACACCCTTCTTATAAGATTCTAACCGAAATTCTAAAACTAAGAAACTCAAATCCCTCTAAGCAAAAACCTGATTTCTGCATAGCCTGTCAGAAAGGCAAGAATCACACTCTACCGTTTTCCCTTAGCTCAAACAAAGACCAAGAAACCTCTTGAACTTATTCATACTGACCTCTGGAAACCATCACCCTTACCCTCTACTAAAGGTTCTAGTACTACATAATATTTCTTGATGATTACAATAGATATTCATGGTTGTTTCCTCTAAAAATAAGTCTAGAGCTTTACATATTTTTGTTCTCTTTAAATGGTTTATAGAAAATTAGTTACATCTCAAAATCAAAGCTATTCAGTCATATGGGGATATGTGGGGGGGGGGGGGG
>QANY01004318.1:273189-411717 GCA_003255025.1 Datisca glomerata | reverse complement strand
GGGGGGGGGGGGGGGGAGAATTCAGACTCTTCTTGACATTTTTACAATATCGGGGTATTCAATTTAGACATCTTTGTCCCCACATTCGCCGACAAAATTAGAGAATAAAGGAGAAAACACTAACAACTAGTAGAAACTGGTTCAACTCTTCTTGCTCAGTCCCAACTTCCTTTAAAATATTGGTGGGAAGCATTTCATACCTCAGCTTACTTGATAATAGATTACCTACACCACTTCTTAGTACAAATCCCATTTAAGCAACTTTTTAATCAAAAACTTGATTACACAACCATAAACCTTTTCGTTGTGCCTGTTTCCCACACTTCAGGCCATATAACAAACATAAATTTTGTTTTCACACTAATCTGTGCATCTTCTTAGGTTATTCTCCTAGTCACAAAGGTTATAAATGTCTTCATAGCTCTGACAAAATCTATATCTGAAGAAATGTTGTGTTTCGTGAAATAAATTTTCCTTTTATGAACTATTTCAATAAGCCTACCAAAACAACTTCTTCTGATAAAAATCATTTGTCTTACTCTTCAAACCTAATTTGTTCCTGCCAACAACACTTCTCAGGCTAATGTTATAAGTCAATCATCAAAACAATTTAATTTTTAATTTTGATAATGCTATTGTTACTTCTACTTTAAACGCTGATAATGTTGTAGAAACAGTACCCTTGTCTAGCCAATTTCCCTCCATTTTTTATAATCTGGTCATAAACCTGCCTATCAATCCCAATTTAACTTTTGAAACACAATCAAACGAAACCTCACACCCTATGATAACCAGATCAAAAGCTGGTATATTAAAGCATAAGGTTGACATTATAACAAAGCACCCTTTACCTACTGACAACCTACCTACTGAACCCAAATCAGTCAAACAGGCCCTCATTGATCCCAATTGGCATCATACGATGGTATAAGAGTACAATTCTCTTATGAAGAACAATACTTGGGATTTGGTTCCTCTAAAATAGGACATGTCAGTTGTTGGCAATAAGTGGGTCTTCAAGGTTAAGATCAATCCTGATGGCAGTGTGTAAAGGTACAAAGCCAGGCTTGTCACCAAGGGCTTCCACTAGACCCCTAACATAGATTATAGTGAAACTTTTATCCCTGTAATAAAGCCTACAACTGTTAGAGTGGTGCTACATATTTCTTTGGTTTATAATTGGGATGTAAGGCAACTGGATGTGAAGAATGCATTCCTTAATGGAATGAATGAGGAATCTATTTTTATGGTTCAACCTAAAGGATTTGTGGACAAAACCAGACCTCAACATGTGTGTAAGCTGAGAAAAGCACTTTATGGGTTGAAGCAGGCACCTAAGGCCTGGTATGAAAAATTAAAGACCACTCTACTTGGATGGGGCTTTTTGAATTCTAAGTGTGATACTTCACTATTTTTCTATCATAAAGGAAATCATGTCACTATCATTCTAATCTATGTTGATGATATTCTAGTGATAGGCAACAGTCAATCCAAGATTTATCACCTAATTCAGATGATAAACCATACCTTTTCTCTCAAATGAGATATATTATTGACCTACTGAAACGAGTCCATTGGAGGGGGAAAAACCTGTCTCATTTCCTGCAAGTTCCACTGCCAAACTCTTTCTAACTGAAGGAGAGCCTCTACCAGAAGTTACTCTCTACAGAAAGACAATAGGTGCTCTGCAATACTTATCTATTACTAGACCTGACATTGGGTTTATGGTAAATAAGTTGAGTCAATTCATGCATAAACCCACTACCACTCACTGGTAAGCATGCAATAGAGTTTTAAGGTACTTAAAAGGTACTCCAGATGAAGGACTGGTTCTGAAATCCTCTTCATCTTTAGACATTCAAGCTTTCTCAGACTCAGATTAGGTTAATGATGTTGATGACAGAAGATCTACTAGTGTCTATCTCATTTAACTTGGTGAAAATCTTGTGTCTTAGTCCTCAAAGAAGCATAAGGTTGTCTTTAGGTCCAACACTAAAAGTGAGTATAGATCACTTGCCAATGTTGCTATTGAAATTCAGTGGTTTGACAAGCTGTTAAGAGAGCTTAGTTGTTTGTTACTTTGAAACCAATTCTTTGGTATGACAATGTGATTGCCTTAGCCTTGGCCTCTAATTCTGTCCTGCATGCTAGGACAAGGTTCTCCAAGAATTAACTGTCAGATTTGTTCCCTTTGTTGATCAAGTGACTGACCTTCTTACCAAGCCAATATCTACTGCTCGTTTTCAATATCTTAAAGGCAGGCTCAAAGTCACTTTATCCCATTTTCGCATGAGGAGGGATAATAAGGGAAAGTGTACTACGCAACCTACTGTAACTAGTTCAGAGTTAGTTAAAAGCAGTTAGTTAGCTTTTCAGCTTTACTTCTGTAACTCGTGCTACTCACTGTTCTCCCTATTAATACAATGGCCTTTTACTTCTTATGAGTTAATGAGATAAGTGACTTAACCAAAATATTGTCAAGAAACTACTTCTATCTTCTTCTTCTCTCTTTCTTTCTTCACTGCTTCTTACTGTCAAGTCATCAAGAATAGTTATACCTATTCTTTATAAGGCACGGGGGAGCTCCACAGTAGATGAGAGGAGCTATAATGAACCCTAAACACACCAGTAGCTATAGCCAAGGTTGAAACTATAAGAAACCACATACTAAACTCAACTACAAAGGGATAGGCTTCAAACAGAGCCGAGCACGGGAGGGGAGCTCTCGGCCTTAAGCGCACCCAAAATCCACATGACGTAGTTGACACACAATGAATCTATGCCAAGGAACCTCACTGACGAAGCTCATGACAACCCTAACCCACTCAGAGACAATGGAAGCGCACCAAGGGCCACCCCAAACTATAACAAAGGGAGGAGGAAGATAAAAAGGCCAGGGGGAGCTCAACTCGAAGCTTGGAGGAAATCAAGGTTGAGTTCTGAGGGAGCACGCAAACAAAGACTTCTAAGGAACTGTGCGGAGGGGTTTTTAGAGAAATGGAAGAGTGTCTCTCTAGAATAGTGAACATGAATAATATCGTTACCAAAATATTTTAGGTCATTAAATTATGAAAAGAATACATGTTTACCTTTATACTTTGGGGTGACTTTCACTTTAGATCCCATATTTTTAAAAAGTTTCAAACTAGGACTCGGATTTACATAAACGTCTTAATATGAAAAATTGTCCAACTTCTGTCTGAAAACCGTTAAGGAAGCTGGACGGAAGGTATATTTTGAGACTTTTTGTGTAAATTTGAGGTTTTTGTTTGGAATTTTTTGAAGCTTGTGGTCTAAAGCGAAACTGACCTCATAATATAAAGATCAAAAATACGCTTTTACTATAAATATATGAATCGTAATGAGTCTCAAATTTTTACATATATTTGGTATGACATTGGCATAAAAAATCAAGAAAATAAAGAATTTTAGAGGCAAACATCCGTGACTTATTACATAGTAACAAATTGCCTACGATAGAGATATTCCTGGAGAGAGAAAATATCTGGATATTATGTTTTTGAATAAAAAAATTGATACTTATTTTTTTTTGGTTATGCATTTATCAGAGCCTGTGCCTAACTAGCACAATTCAGACTATAACTATAACTTGAAGTGCAATATTTGCTAGATAAATTTTGAGTAGTCATGAATACCGATTAAATTAGTGATATTTAAGAATCAAACACATGGCATGATAAGTTAAGCTACATGAAAATTACATGGTTGCTTTAATATTTAATTATAAAACTTTTGAAAGTGAAGAGAACTGGCATATATAGATTTTTTTCATTGTTTTCAAATTTGAATGTTATATTTAGAACAATATTGTTAAATTAGTTATTTATACTCACCCTCTTTTTTTCTTGGTTTCTAATTTCTCGAATCGGGACATTAATTGAATGTCTGCATTAAAAAAAATTTGTATGTTCTCAACCCTCTTGACTTAAGTGATATATTTTGGACTAAGATAATTAATTCAAGAGAAAAAATAAACTTGTCACATATATTTCAAGGCCAGTTTCTTTTTAGATCTGAACTTTAAAAAGTTTTAAACTAAGCCTTTAATTTCGCACAAATACTCAAATTACATATTCCGTCAAACTTCCATTAAGATTTTCGGATAAATGATTGAAATAATGTCTATTTCGGACGTTTGTGTAAATTTGAGTATAGATTAAAACATTTTAAAATGTACCATCTAAAATGAAACTGGCCCCAAAATATATAGGTAAAAGTGTACTTTTTCCTTGAATCAACTACCAAAATAATTTGGTTGACTTCATTACACAAAAATTCTACAATCAGTTTTTTTCTTCTTTTTCCTAGTAAAAGATCAATAAAATTATATGTTTTTCATTTGTCAATACGACCTTCGTATCGTCTATTACTAAATTATTTTTAAAAAGGTCAAATACAACAGTAGTAAAAGATTATGTATATTTATAACGATTTTTTTTTAGATTTGTACCGAGTAATCTTTGTTAAGATTTTGTGAGAGATTCCTTAGATCAGTTTTTTAGATTAAAATATAAAATACACATTTACACTTTGAACAAAATATAAATTATAAAATTATTTTTCCCTTATAAATAATTCTCTTCTTTCCTCTCATTTTTAAAACCATCATTCACTTTCAATCTATCTCGTTTTTGAAGGTATTAGTTGACAAAATGGGTTTAACGACTCTAATGAATTTTGCTTTCTCTTCATGTGTTAAAATGGGTTTACTTTCTTTTGGAATTTTGCTGGAATTTCGCTAGAAATCTGCGTTGTAAACCAGTATTCTCAAAAATCAGTATACCAAAAAATCTGCTTCATTCAAAAATCTTCTACTGTAAAAAAAATCTAGTTCTTTCAAAAATCTGCTACTGTAAGAAAATCTGTTTCATACTAAAAATCTGCTTCATTCAAAATCTGCCACTGTAAAAAATTTCTGCTACTGTAAAAAATTCCCCAAAATATCCAGATTCATCATCAAATATCTAGATCCAACCAAAACATCCAACTAAACCAAAATTCATACAAATTCACAAAATTCACAAAATATTCAGATTCATCATCTCATAATTTTTTCAGATTCATCATCACACAAATTCATAAAATATTCATATCCAATCAAAATAGCCAGCATCTTAGACACAAATTCACAAAATAGCCAACATCTTAGACACAAATTCACAAAATAGCCAGCATCTCATCAAATACTCACAATCAACACCACATATTTCTAATGATGTTCCGTTTTCTTTCTAGGACTACTAGTTGAAATTGATTGCTTCCTAGGACTTCTCTAGGACGTTGGACAACACTTGACGTTCCATGAGATCCCTACACATCAGTTGACGGTCTTTGAGATCACTTCACATCAATAATAACTCTTCGAACTTATTCAATAAGGTGATTAATAAATAGTAAATAACTGATAATAAATGTAAACGATAAATTTTATCAATACGCACTGGTAATTTAGTTCTCGTTGTAGCATTCGATTGTTCTCCAACACTCTAAGTGGTGCATACTACCAGCAACCTAAACAAAATTCAATAGATTATATTAAAATTATTTAATAAGATTATATTAAAATACGTACAGTCTTCTTTCGAGTCCTCCTATTCTCCATAAACATAAAGCGACATGACTATAGGTATGCCCGTAAGTTTCCAGTAAGTGACCCCCAAAATTAGACTTCAAATGACAAATATCTATGGATATAATCGGTCTTCATGCATTAAGAAATCTCATTCTACACGTGTCCAAACAAACATACATTCTTTTGAAACAACAAGTTCTCTCATTTCACCCCAATGGTACTTCCCGTATTCCATTTTATTATTGCTTCACAATAATCCCACACTTTTTTATATTACTCCACTACACCCTTGAATCTTATCCAGTGCTTTTCTTTTCACCCTACGACATTTATCGAACGACACAATGACTCCATGATTATCCCTTAACAAACCTTTCAACACTGATAAATCCATGTCAGGTGAGTCACAAATCAACTCCAAATACCTATTCACTATCCAAGTTGATGTCACATTTCTATTCTTCCTTGCTTTCGCACAAGTGGGTATGTTGAAGGGTGAAAGTCTTAATTTGAAATGATTCTTCCCTTTGAGTAATGGATGCATGAATTCTCCATCCACAATTTTTCCCTTTGCATAGTGCATTAACCTTAGTTCTATCATTTTTTGAAACAGTAATCAAAATTGTGTCGAATGACATACTCCTTAATGCATTTTTGAACACGATGTGATCACTGAAAACCAACCCTCTCTCTAGAGTAACTAGCCTACCTAAGTGAATTTCTTCATGGAACTCGAGACATGAAGGAATGAATTTCTTCATCCGATGAATCAATAAGATCTCTCAATTGGTCACTATCATACTCCAGTTCAAATACACTTGGCTCATCAATAACTTTTTATTTGCTTCTTTTGTCATTATTTTGACTCTTACTACCAAACCATTTGTTCCCGTCATCTTCTTTTATGTGAAATTGATTTGTATTGATAAACAAGTCTTCTTTGTCATCTACCCCATCCTCAGGCTTCACTAAAATCATCCAACACTTCATTAGACCAACTCTCATTATCACCATCTTCCTCAATAGCAGGTTCTTTAGATTCTGTATATGGGGATGCAGGTGCAAGTGAGATGCAATACTAGGTGCAGGTAGACTACATTCACCTTGACTTTCAATAAGCATATTCAATGCATGTGAAACATAAACTTGCAGCAAATCATGACCAAATACTTCATATGTCAGCATCAGAACACATAGGTTTTAACATTCTTAAGTCCACATGTTGAAACTTATTACTATACCCTGATATATTATAATATCCTATTTCTTCCATTGTACCCTTAATTATAGATATGGATAATAAATTAGGATTAATATTATGAAACTTATAGAGCTCACCGTTCTTATATATTATATTCAGAACATACGCAAACGTACTACCACAATAAATCTCTAGTTTTATGTCCCTCATTTCCATAATATTTGCTGTCATTTTCACCTGCAGTGACAAATCATAGTAGTTAAGGAATATGAAACAAAACAAATACAGAAACCTAAAAATTGTGATACATAACAAAACAAAGCCAAAACAAAACAAAAAAAATATAAAAACCCAAAAATCGAGATACATAACAAAATAAAGTCAAGATACAGAACCAAAAAACGAACAGAACACCAAAGCAAATATAGAAACAAAATCGAACAGAACCCCAGAAAGTTGAGTTACAGAACCCAGAAACAATACACAAACAATCCTTTTTAACTTCCATCCATGAAAACACATAAACAAACCAAACAAAACCCCAGAAATCGAAAATAATCCCAGAATCCCAAATCGAACAGAACCCCAGAACCACAAATCAATCCATTTTAACTTTCAGCCATGAAGACACATAAATATCAATTCAAGGCACGAAACCTGTAAACCCAAATCAACCCGAACAAAGATGAACGCAAAGATGGAAATTTTCGAACAAAGAAACCCATAACCCTACCCTCTGTCGTGAAAACACAACCATGAAAACACAGAGATGAACACAAAATTAACCAAGAAGTTGACATACCTGAAAGAATAATTAACAAATTAGAGAGATTTTGATCTCTTTGATCCGCAGATTTTGGCAAAAAATTGAAACCCCAGCCCTTCCCTCTGTCGCGACGAGCTTCCCCCTGTAGTTTTTCAAAAATATTCATCTATGGCAGTAAAAGTAAATCAGTAAGAAAAATTAAAATTTCGGACGTACGTGCCACGTGTTTTTATGATTATTTTTTATAAAAGAATATATTTTATAATTTAATTAAAATATAAATATATAAAAATATAAAAAATAGAGATAATTTATATTTTCATCAAAGTATAAAATTATATATATTTTATTTATGATACGAAATTTGTATAATCTGTAAATGAATTATTTCTAAAAAATTCTAATATAAGCATGATAAAAGATTATGTATATTTGTGAAGATTCCTTTTAGATTAGTACCGAGTAATCTTTGTTAAGATTTTGCGGGAGATTCCTTAGTTAAGGTTTTTTTCTATTGTAAAGAAAAAGGAAAATTGCCAAATATTTAGTTGAGAACCAAGAATTAACCCAACATGCGTGGACTATCGCCTACGATAAAGCGCGTAGGATGAGATCTCTTTCTCTCTGGCTTCCCTGCCTCTTCTCTGGATACAACGTATAAATGGTTTTAGCGTACCACTGACCCACGTCATTTGTTTACCACAACACCCTTCCATATGTTGCTGATGATTGGAATATTGAAGGGAAGTGTCTGGGTGATCTGTAATTGCAAACTCGCAGCAATGTTTTCTTTCCTCTTTTTAATCTTTGACTTGAAAATAGAAAGTCTATGTAACATTATTTATTATCTATTTAAAAATGGTATTTTGAATCTACTTCTATTATGTAGCTAAAGATGTGGTTTATTTATCACAATAATTATAATTAAATAAATTTTTTATTAAATTTTAAGTGATTGAATGATGTGTCATTAATTTTTTTATTCACGTTTTATCATTTATTAAAATGATTTACTAAATTAACCTATACAAATATCACCTACTGTATTAAAACTTGATAAAAAATTTAATCAATTTAGAATCACTCTTATTTTAATATTATTTATCTCTACAGCATAGGTAAGGGTAGAATGAAAATTACTCCCTTAAAGTTTATTGTTATCATTTTAGTCCCTACAATTTCATTTGTCATTTTATTCCCAATAGTTTCTAATTGTGATCAATTTAGTTCATTTTGTAACTTCTATTAAGCTTTCATTTGGTCAGGTGAATGCACATGTTTGATAATATCAATCACAGGTATCTGGATGTTATCAAATACAAGTATATCTATCATGTAACCCCATGAAAATTTAATAGAAGTAAAGGAAAAGACTAAATTGATATGAATTTGAAACATTGGAGATTAAAATGACAAGAGTAATTCTAGACAAACTAAATTTTAATTGATAAAGTGATGTGTCAACTATTCATATGTTAGTTTAAAAAATTATTTTAATGAGTGATAAGATATCAACCTATGAATGTGCACATCACTTAGTCAATTAAAATTTAGTTTATAACTTAACGAGTCTAGAATTACATAATTGATAAAAATGAAATTATTTTGAAGATAAAATGATAGAAAATGTCTACTTTAAGGGTGTATTTTATGTTTTACCCTATAGTTAATATTCTATATATAAAAGTAGAATACTGAGAAGGAAAAGATTTTTGGACTAGAATTGCCACACTACATTCAACTCCTATAGTGTCTTTCTAAGTTATATGATTAAATATTAATAATTATAACTTGAATAAGTAAGGAGACACTTTGGATAATATTCACAATATTATTAAGTTGCTGTCAACTTAAAATAAAATATTTATTTTAAGTAAAAATTTATTTTAAGTAAAAATTTATTTTAAGAGTCATGTGAGATAAAAATCATTATGGATAATTTATTCAAGTAAAAATTTATTAAATTTCAATATTTATTATTTTGATATGATGTGTGATTGGTTGACTGCATATATTGCGAGTATTTCCCGATAGCTCTCAAATGAGTGATATGGGTCGTGGACCATGCCTCAAATATAGAACTGGTTCGTTCGAGCATCCCAGCCAAATGAATCATTGCTTGAACACAGAGGGAAGCCTAGTGCATGAGGACCCAACTCGGGGAGTTCGGCTCTAGAACGGGAAAATAACCTGATTAGAGAAATTGCTTAGTTTGGAGACGTTGTGATTATGCATATTTTGACGATCAACAACCTGACAGATCCATTCTCAAAGACTTTAAGCAGTAAAGTTTTTTATGGTCATATGGAGAGCTTGGGGATAAAGATTGTACATGCCTACTTTAGTCTAAGTGGGAGATTATTGGAATATGTCCATAAAGTAGTGTGTAATAACCATTTATTCGCTTATTTCTCAAACATTAGTATTATTGAATTCTTATGAATAAATTGAAAGTTTATTTTAAATTAAAGTGTGCTTATAAATTACTCAAGTCCTGAAACTTTCATACGAGTGAAGAGTGAAGACATGGGCGTCTCCAGACGAACTCTTCTAAGAAAATTCAAAATGATATTCACAATTTTAGGATCGACTGGGCAATCAATTTAGAATCACTCTTATTTTAATATTATTTATCTCTACAGCATAGGTAAGGGTAGAATGAAAATTACTCCCTTAAAGTTTATTGTTATCATTTTAGTCCCTACAATTTCATTTGTCATTTTATTCCCAATAGTTTCTAATTGTGATCAATTTAGTTCATTTTGTAACTTCTATTAAGCTTTCATTTGGTCAGGTGAATGCACATGTTTGATAATATCAATCACAGGTATCTGGATGTTATCAGATACAAGTATATCTATCATGTAACCCCATGAAAATTTAATAGAAGTAAAGGAAAAGACTAAATTGATATGAATTTGAAACATTGGAGATTAAAATGACAAGAGTAATTCTAGACAAACTAAGTTTTAATTGATAAAGTGATGTGTCAACTATTCATATGTTAGTTTAAAAAATTATTTTAATGAGTGATAAGATATCAACCTATGAATGTGCACATCACTTGGTCAATTAAAATTTAGTTTATAACTTAACGAGTCTAGAATTACATAGTTGATAAAAATGAAATTATTTTGAAGATAAAATGATAGAAAATGTCTACTTTAAGGGTGTATTTTATGTTTTACCCTATAGTTAATATTCTATATATAAAAGTAGAATACTGAGAAGGAAAAGATTTTTGGACTAGAATTGCCACACTACATTCAACTCCTATAGTGTCTTTCTAAGTTATATGATTAAATATTAATAATTATAACTTGAATAAGTAATGAGACACTTTGGATAATATTCACAATATTATTAAGTTGCTGTCAACTTAAAATAAATATTTATTTTAAGTAAAAATTTATTTTAAGAGTCATGTGAGATAAAAAATCATTATGGATAATTTATTCAAGTAAAAATTTATTAAATTTCAATATTTATTATTTTGATATGATGTGTGATTGGTTGACTGCATATATTGAGTCGGTCTACTTAATAAAAATTCGTTAAAAAATATTTAATATCCTTATTAATATATTGATTACAAAATATAATTCATTAATACTTATACATATTAATTCATTCAGAGACTTTTTAATTCCTAATGTTTATTTTAGATAAATAAAATTTCAGCTTTGACGTTTCCTATTTCTTTTTTGCTTTCACTGCAAAAGAAAAATATTTATTTTTGTTCTCGTATGTACTTTAATTGCAAAAAAAAATGTTAATGCAAATAAAACGATTAGTTGAACTTTGTTAACTACTATAAATAATTTTAAATCTACAACACAATAAAATGTTATACATATAAAAAAATTATATAACATGTGAAGCACGCGCTACACGTCTGGTAGATAAAAAAATAAATATTTTAGAGTAATTTTCTAGGGTAAATGACTATACCTCCCTTGTATTTTCACTTATTACATGGATATGTCCTCTAGTCTCAATAATTACATACAAATCCCTTATCGATATTGACTAAACGTGCAAGGTAAGTAATGCCCTTACCCAATTGTGCTTGTTATTCCAGGATCCAACCATTAGAAACTCAAGTTGAAAAGAAATTGAAAAATGATTTAGACACATTCTTTAATGTGGACAATTCTTCAATATTCGGGATAAAAATCGATGTGCCATGACGAGCATATGTAACTTGACATATTTTGGGTACTTAGGTTTATCAGTAAAATAAGTTGGAGGTATCTCAAATAACTCAATGATATATATACCTTAAATTTATTGGAACGAGCTACCTCAACACATTTGTTTACCTGAGTACCCAAAATGTATTTGGGCACCTAGACCTGGTAACATATCGGACGATGTTGCGAGTATATCTCGAGAGCTCTCAAATGAGTGATATGGGTCGTGGACCATGCCTCAAATATAGAACCGGTTCATTCGAGCATCCCAGCCAAATGGATCATTGCTTGAGCACAGAGGGAAGCCTAGTGCATGGGGACCCAACTCGGGGAGTTCGGCTCTAGAACGGGAAAATCACCTGATTAGAGAAATTGTTTAGTTTGGAGACGTTGTGATTATGCATATTTTGACGATCAACAACCTGACAGATCCATTCTCAAAGATTTTAAGCAATAAAGGTTTTTATGGTCATATGGAGAGCTTGGGGATAAAAGATTGTACACGCCTACTTTAGTCTAAGTGGGAGATTATTGGAATATGTCCATAAAGTAGTGTGTAATAACCATTTATTCATATTTAATTATTTATCAAACATTAGTATTATTGAATTCTTATGAATAAATTGAAAGTTTTATTTTAAATTAAAGTGTGTTTATAAATTACTCAAGTCCTGAAACTTTCATACAAGCGAAAAGTGAAGACATGTGCGTCTCCAGACGAACTCTTCTAAGAAAATTCAAAATGATATTCACAGTTTTAGGATCGACTGGGCAATCGAATCTGATTATGAATATTAGATTAAACCAATGGATGCCAGTCTTGTGGCATGGTAGTGGAGACCCAAACAGTTAACCTAGACATGTTATGAATATGTTGAATAGACCTGTAACAATATAGTTTAGAGCCTAAAACTGTTTACCAAGCTCTAAATCTAATTGTTACAACTTAAGGGTATTTTTATAATTATTTTAATTCTGAGGTGAATACGTAGCTTGACTTAGTTGGTTGCAATCTTTGATATGTCAAATGTGTGAGTTCGAATTAGGGGGTAATATCTCAGTTGTTGGGATTGTAATTCAATTAAGTTGGAGTTACGTGATTCATAGATATGAAAATTTGTTGTGCGATTACGAAAATAACAATATCACCTTATGCTTTATTGATGGGTGTGTGAGTAAATTTACCTAGCCAGGTGTTCAATGAATTGAGTCATTGATTAAGATATGAATTATACGAGACAATTCACTATTATGTCTTTTTTATTCACAGTCAATAAAAGAGTTAAGAAAATAATAACAAGATGGGTAAAATGATAATTTTATATTTCACTCTTGTTACTGATATTCATGATGGGTATTATGTTAAAATATTATGTGGACTTTGAAAATAAAAGGGTTTATTTACACCAATAGAAAAATGTAGCGCGCATGAATCGAGAGCTGATTCGCATCGAACCTATAGCGGAGTCGTACAATATCAGGATTAAATATGTCAAAAATTTATGGAGATAAATTCGTTGGGTATTTGAATCCATAATTTTGTTCATGTGGGTCCATTCGGTCTCAGAAAAAGCTCATGAGATTAGGAATAGAGAAACAAAGTAAATTGGATCAAAATGTATTTTGGTGTCAAGGCAGATTTCCTATACCTATATGTGATGGGTGGTGTCACTTAATTAGTAAGTGTGATTATATGTATTAAAATTAATTAGTTTATTATTTTCTAATTATTTTTCATGTGAATCCATTCGGTCACAGAAATAGCTCGTAAGAACAGGAATAGAGAAACGAAGTAAATTGGATCAAAATGTGTTTTGGTGCAAATGCATATTTCCTATACCTATATGTTATGGGTGATGTCCCTTAAATAGTTAAGTGTGATTGTATGTATCGAAATTAATTAGCTTATTATTTTTTAATTATTAAATAATTAGTAAATAAAAAATTAATTAATTATTTAGTTGATAATAATCAATTAATTTATCAATTGGATTGATGAATCTCGATACAACTCAAATTCTAGGGAATATTCTAATTTTCTATAATTATGAATATTTATGGTGAATTTTTAGAAATTTAAAAATATATGGGTATATTTGAAAATATCAAAAATTACTTTATCAATATCTAATAGTAATCTGATTGCAGATAGATATTGGATAAGATATACTTGTTTGTTAAAAAAGCAAAAGGAGAAAAACGTTTTCCCCTCCCTCCCTGGTTGCTACCGAAAATTATATTGAAGGCGAAATTTTTTTTATTTTTTCTTCAATCGGAATCGATATACCCCGTCATATTTAGGTCAGTACCTAATTACATAAGCATGTAGTTCCTTGTTCTCCTCAGATACTTAAGGATATGCTTGATGGCATTTCAATGCTCGATTCTAGGATTATATTGGAAACGACTCACCACGCCCACGACATAGCAGATCCCTGGCCTAGTGCAAAAGCATCACATACATGAGACTTCCTACAGATGAGGAATAGAGAATCTTTCTCATTTTTTCCTCCTTCTTGAGGATTCTTGGGAGACTGCTCCTCGGAGAGGCTGACTCCATGTCTAAGATGAAGAAATCTTTTCTTGTAGTTCTACAAACTGAAGTGATCCAACATCTTATCAATATAAGATGTTTGAGATAGTGTCAATTGTCTGTTCTTCTTATCTCAAAAGATCTGAATACCTAAGACAAATGCAGCTTCTCCAAGATCTTTCATATCTAATTACTTTCCAAGCCAAATCTTGACATCAAATAATTTTCCTACACCATTCCCAATGAGTAGAATATCATCTACGTACAAGACTAAAAAAATCACATTCCCCTTGTGTATCAGCTTTACACACGGGGCTTATTCACTAACTGTTTAAAACCAAATTTTTTGACAGTTTCATTGAATCTAATATTCCACGATCGTGACGCTTGCTTAAGTCCATGAATTCGTCTGGTTGAGCCATATAAATGCGTTCATCAAGATTACCATTCAGAAAAGTATTTTTAACATCCATTTGCCATATTTTATAATCAAGGGCAACATCAATGGATAAAAGGATTCAGATGGCTTTAAGCATGGCCACCGGCAAGAAGGTATCCTTGTAGCTTGTACCTTCTTTTTGGGTATAGCCATTGGCTACCAGCCTAGCATTAAATGTCTCTACATTTCCTTTCGGACCTATTTTTTTTTTATAGATCCATTTGCATCCTATGGGTTTTACCCCTTTAGGAGGATCTACAAGCTTTCAGACTCCGTTTGAGTACATCGAATGTATCTCGATGTTCATGGCTTCTTGCCATAAGTTTGCTTCAGGACCGGCCATAACCTCTAAGTAGCAGCCAGGTTCATCAAGGTCCTTATCTGAGACAGCTATCAAAACTTCTCCATAGGACATATACCTCTCAGGTTATCTCAACCCTCCCACTACGTCGAGGCTCCATAGGCTCTGGCTCTTGTCATGGTTCTTCCATTATTGAATTAGAAACAATTTCTGATTGGGGAGCCCGTGTCCTCCCACTCAATAATTCCTCTAGAACAACTGCGCTTCTCGGTTGTACACTTTCAATGTAATATTCTTCAAGAAAATGAGATTTATGCTAACAAATGTTTTCTGGTTAGTTGTACTATTGAAAATGTACCCCTTCGTTCCTTTAGGTATCCTCTGAACATGCATAATTTTGAACGACTGGTCAACTTTCCTGTCTTCAATTTTAAAACATGTGCTGAACACCATCGTATTTTAAAATGGTTAGTAGACGACTTTCGTGCATACCATATTTAATATGGTGCATGAGGCACTAACTTCGAAGGAACTTGGTTCAGAATATATACTGTTGTTTCCAAAGCATATCCTCAGAAGGAATCCGAGAGGGATGAGTAACTCATCCTGGATCTAACCATATCTATCATAGTTTGATTCCTTCTCTTGGAGACACCATTTTGCTGTGATGTACTAGGTGCAGTAAGCTGAGAAAGAATACCTTCTTCCTTAAGAAAATCTTCGAACTCTCCTAGCAAGTACTCTCCACCACAATTGGATCGTAGTGTTTTGATTAATTTTTCTAATTGCTTTTCAACCAAGGCCTTATAATACTCTTTGAACTTTTCAAAAGTTTCAGACTTTTGACGTATTAGATAAATATGAACAAAACGTGAGTAGTCATCAGTGAAGGTTACAAAGTTATCATAACCTCCTCTTCCTTGGATATTCAATGGCCCACATACATCACTATGTATGAGTTCAAGGCATTGAGTGGCTCTTTCATCTTTTGCTGAAAAATGTTTCTCGACCATTTTGCATTCAATACAAGATTCATGTGTGGGTAGTGATCACACACTTAAAGTTTGTAAAGGACCATCCTTCACAAGTTTTTTAATCCTATCTAGGCTAACATGCCTAAGGTGTAAGTACTATAAATAGGTTAGATTGGTTGAGTCATACTTCAACCTTTTACTATCACTTTGTGAATCATTATTCACTTTGGTGTCACATATCATTGGACTAATGATTTTATGTGAAACAGTTTACTAAACATGCGTGCAACAGTATTAAGCATTCATTTATAAAAATACCAATATCTTTATCAATGAATTTAAGATCAAATTCTTTCTCAATTAATGCACCAACAGAAATAAGATTCTTTTAAAAATTTGAGATATAATAAACATCACGTAAAATAATAAAATGTTTCCCCAAACATAATTTTAAAGTTCCTATAGATACGGCCGATACTAATTCTCTATTACCCCAGCGAAAATTGTACTCGCCATCGTCAATCCTTCTAACTTCCCTGAACCCCTATAGGAAGCAACATATATGGTTAGGCCTGTTAGTCAGCTACATGACGGGCCTCAATAACCATTACTCTACCTTAAGATCTCAACCCTTTGAGATGCTCTGGGTAATTGTGTTTCCAATGACCAGCAGTTCCACAGTGATGACACTTGTCGTTCGACTTGTATACTCTCGCGATGCTCTTACTTTTGGCAGCTCTCTGCTTCTTTACTTTCCTTAGAACTTTTCTCTGTTTCTTCTTAGAGCCAGAGGTGTAAGGCTTTTCTTAAGTAAAGTTTGCCTCTCCAGACTTCCTCTTGCCTTTCAGGAACTGAGTCTGAGCAGCTTGCAGCTCATTCATGAGTTCAGGAAGTGAGTACTTCATCTTATTCATCGAATAATTAGGTTTGAAGTTCTTGAAGGTACTAGAAAAATTCTCTAGGATCATATCCACCTAAGTCTCACCATCAACCTCAACACCTATGATCTCCATCTCATTTAGATAACTTATGATCAACATCATATGTTGTCTGACAGGGGTTCCATGTTCCATCCCGTAGTTCATGAAGTTACGTACAACTATCTATCTGGCTTGACGACCCTGATCTCCGAACATTTCAGTGATATTCAACATCATATCGGTGACGATCTCAAAGTTCTGATGCTGTTGTTGCAACACATTTCTCATAGATGTCAAAATGTAACATCTAACGATCTCATCAGAACGTAGCCAAGAAGTATACGCATCATTTTCCTCTTGAGTCAATTCAACAATAAGCTCAAGGGGACAAGGAGTAGTGAGCACAAACTTGTACTTTTCTATTATCAGCACTCTATCAAGATTTCATTTCCAATCCACATAATTTTCACCAATAAATTTGTTCGTGTTAAGAATAGTTAAGAGAGAGGATACGACATGATTACTGAAAAGAATAAATAAAGCAGTGTAAATAAATGCTCAATTGTTTAGGAAAGTATGATGCATTATTCAACTACCTAAATATTTTAAAATCCATCAAAAAATATTTCCTCCATAATGTTATGATATAAAATGATAGCTTGTCTCATTGAAGGATGAAGTCCAAACTATCTCCTATCACATCGAGACTCTTCTCGTTTGGTTAACGCTTAAATGTCTCCACATTTAGCTTAACCAATCACTAATAGTTTTGGTCACCTTGGCCCCATTGACTAGCCCCTAAGCGGGAATTCCAATGTACTTCAATCTAAGTGTTTAACCAACTCATTGACTCATAAAAGTTACTATGGACTAACAGTCCATCTATGGGACGACGCTGGCCCACCACTTCCTGTAGAAGTCTTAGCTTTTTAAGTAACTCGATGACTCAAAGCGACACAACTCCAAAGTTTCTTCCATTGAAGAGAGGACCACTATGGGAGGTTCTAAACCATTCCCGTGGCACGATTAAGTTCGCGTTGTAGACATTGAGAACTTTTCAACGTAAATGTCTCTCCCACTTAATTTTTGAAAAAAAACTTTAGATTTTTGGTTATTTTGCAAAACATAACTTTTATTAATTTGAAAAACATGATGAAATTTATAAATCCTTTATTTAATTTTAAATCCTAATTTAAAACCATAAATTATAAATTTCACATTGTAATTAAATTATAACCATTATAATTATCTACAACGATACATGTACATGCTACATGACAATTTGATATTGGCATATCCCTAGTTCTATATGACATGTTATATGATGATGCGCGATTAAAATTAAATCATACATTTAAAATTAACCTCCCTATTGGCTCATTTCTAATTATAAAAAAATAATAATAAATTACAAATGAATTAACAAATCTTCACGTCGTCTGTAATTGTCTATTTGTCCTTTAGGTTGTCCCATCACTTTGTAACTCTTTACAAAAGTCCATTCCCATTTTAAAATCAAATTTAAAAGATAAAAAGAATATGATAAGGGTTATCGTGAAGATTTCAAAAAACCTAGTCACCATGCAGGCCACGGGAGTGGAAAACGGCGGTGACGGGCACCGGAACAGTACTACGGTACAACAGTAACTCCGACATGAATAGTAATTTAGGCATGGATAGTAATTTTAGTATGAACAGTATTTCCGCGTGAACAGTGTGCCCCAGTGACTTCTCGGTGGTCGTCTGGCGAATTGTCGGTGGTGGTTTCGAGCGGTTTTTGGTGATGGTATCGAGGCGACGACAATTTTACATCAAATTTATAAAATTATAACTTTTGCAACAACATAAATTACATATAATCTTATGCCTCAAATCTGACGTAGAACAATTCTAAATTAAAATAAAAACACCTAGAGTCGATAGTTAGGGATCCAATCATATAACACATTCAAAATAGTTTTGAATCTACCATACAAAATCATATGTCAATATCGAGAAAATTCACGATACGTTCATTTCAAGAACATATTGCTCTGATACCAATTGCTGGGACCGGTTGGTTTTAAAATAAAATAAAAATAAGTTTGATCCACGAACGATTCGTGAGCGGAATATCAAAATTTTTTTCAATTAACTTATTTAATCAAATTAAATAACTTAAAACTAAATAACGTGTGATTATGCATATACGACATTAAATGAGAAGATAAGGTTAGAAACAATTTTTTCACCTATACTTTGTATCGAAGAATTTCTAAACTAGCAGAATTCCTTCGAGCATTCTTCATGTTCTTCAAGTTTCGAGATCCGAATCACGCACTTGAACTCTAAAAATGATTTGCTAATTTCATCCAGCAACAATCACCCGTTGATTTCAGAAATATATTTCACGAGAATTTTGTGTAGGTATTTGAGTGTGGACTCTCAAAACGATTGAAGAAGAAAAATTGAAAATTTTCTCATTCAATATAATTTTCGGCGCCAACCAAGGAGGGATGGGAAAACGTTTTTCTCCTCTTGCTTTTTTAACAAGTAACTGTATCTTATCCAAGATCTATGTGCAATCAGATTGCTATTAGATATTGATAAAATGTAATTTATGATATTTATAAATATACTCATATATTTTTAAATTTCCAAAAATTCACCTCATATATTTATAATTGCCGAAAATTGCATATATTCCCTAGAGTTTGAGTTGTATCGAAATTCATCAATCCAATTGATGAATTAATTGATCATTCGCAATTAATTTATTAATTTATTTTTTATTTAATAATTATCTAATAATTAAAAAATAATAAATTAATTAGTTTCAATATATATAATCACACTTAACTAATTAAGTGACGTCATTCTCATATAGGTGTAGGAAACATGTCTTGGCACCAAAACACATTTTGATCCAATTTATTTCGTTTCTCAATTCCTGTTCTCATGAGTTATTTCTGAGACTGAATGGATCCACATGAACAAAGCTAATGATTCAAATACCTGACAAATTTATTTCACGAGAATTTTGTGTAGGTATTTGAGTGTGGACTCTCAAAACGATTGAATAAGAAAAATTGAAAATTTTCTCATTCAATATAATTTTCGGCGCCAACCAAGGAGGGAGGGGAAAACGTTTTACTCATTTTGTTTTTTTAACAAGCAATTGTATCTTATCCAAGATCTATGTGCAATCAGATTGCTATTAGATATTGATAAAATGTAATTTATGATATTTATAAATATACTCATATATTTTTAAATTTCTAAAAATTCACCTCATATATTTATCATTGCCGAAAATTGCATATATTCCCTAGAGTTTGAGTTGTATCGAAATTCATCAATCCAATTGATGAATTAATTGATCATTCTCAATTAATTTATTAATTTATTTTTTATTTAATAATTATCTAATAATTAAAAAATAATAAATTAATTAGTTTCAATATATATAATCACACTTAACTAATTAAGTGACGTCATTCTCATATAGGTGTAGGAAACATGTCTTGGCACCAAAACACATTTTGATCCAATTTATTTCATTTCTCAATTTCTGTTCTCATGAGTTATTTCTGAGACTGAATGGACCCACATGAACAAAGCTAAGGATTCAAATACCTGACAAATTTATTTCACAAGAATTTTGTGTAGGGATGTGAGTGTGAACTCTCAAAACGATTGAATGAGAAAAATTGAAAATTTTCTCATTCAATATAATTTTCGGCGCCAACCAAGGAGGGAGGGGAAAACGTTTTACTCATTTTATTTTTTTTAACAAGCAACTGTATCTTATCCAAGATCTATGTGCAATCAGATTGCTATTAGATATTGATAAAATATAATTTTTGATATTTATAAATATACTCATATATTTTTAAATTTCTAAAAATTCACCTCATATATTTATGATTGCCGAAAATTACATATATTCCCTAGAGTTTGAGTTGTATCGACATTCATCAATCCAATTGATGAATTAATTGATCATTCTCAATTAATTTATTAATTTATTTTTTATTTAATAATTATCTAATAATTAGAAAATAATAAATTAATTAGTTTCAATATATATAATCACACTTAATTAATTAAGTGACATCATTCTCATATAGGTGTAGGAAACATGTCTTGGCACCAAAACACATTTTGATCCAATTTATTTCGTTTCTCAATTCCTGCTCTCATGGGTTATTTATGAGACTGAATGGACCCACATGAACAAAACTAAGGATTCAAATACCTGACAAATTTATTTCACAAGAATTTTGTGTAGGGATGTGAGTGTGGACTCTCAAAACGATTGAATGAGAAAAATTGAAAATTTTCTCATTCAATATAATTTTCGGCGCCAACCAAGGAGGGAGGGGAAAACGTTTTACTCATTTTGCTTTTTTAACAAGCAACTGTATCTTATCCAAGATCTATCTGCACTCAAATTGCTATTAGATATTGATAAAATGTAATTTTTGATATTTACAAATATACCCATATATTTTAAAATTTCCAAAAATTCACCTCATATATTCATAATTGCCGAAAATTGCATATATTCCCTAGAGTTTGAGTTGTATCGAGATTCATCAATCCAATTGATAAATTAATTGATCATTCTCAATTAATTTATTTTTTATTTACTAATTATCTAATAATTAAAAAATAATAAACTAATTAATTTCAATATATAATCACACTTCACTAATTAAGTGATATCACTCATCTCATATAGGTGTAGGAAACATGTCTTGGCACTAAAATGCATTTTGATACAATTTACTTCGTTTCTCTATTTCTGTTCTCATGAGCTATTTCTAAGCCTGAAAGGACCCACATGAACAAAGGTAAGGATTCAAATACCTGACAAATTTATCTCACGAGAATTTTGTGTAGGGATTTGAGTGTGGGCTCTCAAAATGATTGAAGACGAAAAGTTGAAAATTTTCTCCTTCAATATAACTTTCGACGTTAACCAGGGAGGGAGGGAAAATCGTTTTTCTCCTTTCGCTTTCTTAACAAGTAACTGTATCTTATCCAAAATCTATCTACAATCAGATTGCTATTGGATATTGATAAAATATAATTTTTGATATTTACAAATATACCCATATATTTTTAAATTTCTAAAAATTAACCTCATATATTCATAATTGCCGAAAATTGTAATATTTTTTAGAGTTTGAGTTGTATCGAGATTCATCAATCCAATGGATAAATTAATTGATCATTCTTTATTGATTTCTTAATTTATTTTTATTTATTAATTATTTAATAATTAGAAAATAATAAACTAATTAATTTCAATATATATAATCACATTTTAACTAATTAAGTGATATCGCCAATCTCATATAGGTGTAGGAAACATTTATTGGCATCAAAACACATTTTGATCCAATTTACTTCGTTTCTCTATATCTGTTCTCATGAGCTATTTTTGAGACTAAATGAACCCACATGAACAAAGATAAGGATTCAAATACCTAACAAATTTATCTCCATAAATTTCTAACCTATTTTATCTTGACATCGTACTACTCTACTATAGGTTCGATGTTGAATCAACTCTCGATTCATGCGCGCTATGCTTTCTGTTGATGTAAATAAACCCTTTTCTTTTCACGGTTCACAAAATATTATAACATAATACCTATCTTGAATATCAGTAACAATAACAGAATATAAAATTAGTGTTTTACCCCTCGTGTTATTATTTCTTTAATTCCTTTATTGACTGTGAATAAGAAAAACATAATAGTGAAATATCTTGTACAATTCACAAGTTTTAATCAATGACTCAATTCATTGAATACATGATCAGGTTAATTTATTCACACACTCATCCATCAAACTCACTTGCAACTAGCTAAGTCAAGTTACGTATTTATCTCAAGATTAAAGTAATTATAAAATAACCTTAAGGTGTAGCAATTAGATTTAGAGCTTGGTAAATAGTTTTGGGCTCTAAACTAATTTTTTACCGGTCTATTCAACATGTTTAGGTTAACCATTTGAGTCTCCACTCCCATGTCCCAAGACTGGCATCCATTGGTTCAACCTAACAGTCGTAATCAGATTCGATTGCTCAGATGATCCTAAGACTGTGAATATCATTCTGAACTTTCTCTGAAGAGTTCGTCTGGAGACGCTTCTGTCTCGATGAAAGTTTCAGGACTTGAGTAATTTATAAACACACTTTAATTTAAAATAAAACTTTCAATTTATTCATAAGAATTTGATAATACTAATCTCTGAGAAATAACTACAAATAAATAGTTATTACACGCTACTTTATAGGCATATTCCAACAATAACCATCACCTTTATACCAGGATGAGAGACAACATCATTGCATCTCACCCATATAAAACAAATTATACAGACACTAAATTTGGTTTGATCTTCTTTGCCCGTAATGAATTCTTACAAATGCCATTTAAACGAGTATGAGACAATTGAAACTTTACATACAAAATAACAAAAACATTGGATTTTCATTGATTTTCAAAATTATGTCACCGTTTAGAAAGATCAATAAATAAAAGAGCATTGTATTTAGCTCGACTCTTGACCATCACGAGTCAGGCTCATCCTTTTTTTTGTCCACGTAACTCGTGCATATTAAGAGTCGGGACAAAGATTATTTTTCAAATAAAAATAAACGAGGAAGAAAATGATATAATTAGGTACTATTTGTGTAACGTTGGTGCTGATTGAAACGTCTCTTAGGGGCCGTTTGTATAAGATTGTGAGTAAATTATTTCTAGATTAAGATTGTCGGAATATGATTGTGGGAATGTATATGTCTGAAAAGTTAAGATTACTCTGTTTGTTGATACTCAGAAATATTGTGATTTAATGGTGATGGTGTTACATTACTTTATTTGTTTTAATAGAGTAGGCAATTGAATGTTTTAGATAGTATTGCCAAATTTCAATTTTACCCTTGGACTAAAAAATGCTTATGAATAATAAGTACTTAATTTATAATAAGATGACCAACATAAGTAATAACAAAAATAGATTTTTTACCAATGTATTTCTTTTTCATATATACTTATTAATTTTTTGACCAAATCATGATATGTTGTGTAGATTTTCATTAAATATTTTCCATACAATTTAACCAATACCACTCCAAATGTATTAATGTGGTATAAAATTTACAATATAAGATTATAATTCTTATAAAAAAATACCTATGATTTTCAGCTCAATAATCAAGATTATAGTACTAAAATAAATTTCTATCAAATTTCAATCATGATATTAATTA
Organism: Datisca glomerata; assembly: GCA_003255025.1. Classification (NCBI taxonomy): domain Eukaryota; kingdom Viridiplantae; phylum Streptophyta; class Magnoliopsida; order Cucurbitales; family Datiscaceae; genus Datisca; species Datisca glomerata. The sequence continues at coordinate 387,530 of QANY01004318.1, read as the reverse complement.
AAAATCAATTTATAGTTAGTCTAATATCAAAGCATGTAAACACAATATATTTTATAAAATATGCAAAAGATTGATTCTCAATCCAATTACTACATTTTCATACACATATGTTGACTGTATTTACACGTGACCTATCAAAAGATATGGACAAAACACTCATGTACATATCATAAATACAACAATCAAATATTTACCCATTGTTCACATCATACATGGCATAACAACTCATCCATGTGTACAACAAACTAAAAATTATTACAGGTGACATTACTTGTACTATACATATCAAATAGGTTTTGAAGGCTTTATAATGAAATCTACTTTCTATGATTTCATATTATCGAGTATCTGGGAAACTTTATCAGATATTTGGGAAACTTTATCAACACTACCAGCTTCATGTTGAAAACACTTTAGTAATTTACCTATATTGTCATTTATGTTTGAGAAGAATGTCCCAAACTGTTTGACCGTGTCAGTCAGTGTCTCAACCACTGTATCATCATCTCTAGGATTTTTCATAGATTTTTTTGTTAGTACGGAGGTTGAACGAGTTTGAGAAGTAGATGCTGAAGAAAAAGTTGGAGTTTAACAAGTAGAGTCGATAACATCTGCTTCTGTAAATCTCGTTGCAGGGTCTGGTACATAAAAGTCATCATCTTTCCAATTAAAATCATACTCTTGTTCTATATTATCAACCATATCTGCAGGACTTCAGCACCAAGTCCATAAACTCGATCTTTTCCAAACACGAACCCCAAATCATCAAAATGCCGAAAAAGCTTGTTCAACATGCCTTTTGCATTTGGATGGCTCTGCAATGTATATCATTTAGAAAACACCATATTAATCCACAGTTATCATTAAAAAATAGAACTAACAAACAAGTTATCAGCCCCCAAACAATATAAATAGAACTAATAAACAAGTTATATATGTTTATATGCATTCAGAAAATATGATATTAACCCACAATTATCATTCACAAAATATCATATTAACAAACATAACTAACAAACAAGTTATTAGCCCCCCAAACAATATAAATAAAACTAACAAACAAGTTCATATGGTTATATGAATTCAGAAAATATATATTAACTCACAATTATTATTCAAAAAATAACATATTAACAAACAGAACTAACAAATAAGTCATCCCCCCCCCAAACAATATAAATAGAACTAACAAACAAGTGCATATGCTTATTTGCATTCAGAAAACACCATATTAACTCATAATTATCAGCCCCGCAAAACAATAGACTAGCTCGGTCAGAAGTATTAATATTATCACATTTTGAATGGTTCATAAAATAAATAAAGAACTCATACCTTAACCCAATCATCAAATATATCTTTAGCAGCAAACACACACTTTGCAACGTCATCCCATCCAAAACTACTACAGTTTGGTCCTAGCATCTCTGCTATAGCAGTATATTACTTCTTAAACAACTTTAGCCGAGATTCAATATGTGATTGGGCTCGAAGGCCACATCCAAGGATTCTTTCTTCCATCCACTTCTCAAATTGTTGTAGGAATCTAGCTTTGAACGTTCCATTATCAGCTCGCCGAGTCCCAACATCTACTAACTTCACTAAGCACTCCACTAGTTTCATATCCTCATATTAAGTCCATTAACGTTTCTTCTTCCTAATAAATTTTGCTTGCTCATTTTGATCCATTCCTACACATATATGTGTCTAACACAATAGCTTAAAAACTCATTTACAATTCAATTGTATAAAATGAACATAAATACTCAAAATGTAAACATCATAATGAAGAACTGCTCATTTTAATATTACCAAATAAAACAGTTTTTAAAGAAAAATCTTACAAGTCCAACACATGAAGTACAAACATAAGTGAATTCAAAAACAAACAAGCAACCTAATGACTTAATTTCTAGTGAAAAATCAATTCTTTTCATTGGTCCACTCTTCAAACATCTCTTTTTCCAAGTTGTCCCTCTAAGTAGTCCAACTATTTGATAGTTCCACGTAGGTTATATGTTGGCTCTCAACAAATTCTTCATCAACATAGTCATTTTATAACTCAAAAGGATCCGTAGACGTTTCACGTAAAATCAAATTATGAAGAAGGCAACATGCTGTAATGATCCTACATTGAATTTTAACTGGGTAATAAGATTTCCCTCTAAGTATTGCCCAATGACCCTTTAAAAACCCAAAAGCTCTTTCAATAACATTTCTTGCTGAGGAATGCCTCATGTTGAAGAATTCTTCAGGAGTAGATGGTTGATGTTATTCTCTCCATTCATTCAAATTGTATCGTTGCCCTCTATATGGTGCCAAGAAACCTTCACCATTGATATATCCAGCATCACATAAGTAGTAATATCCTATTATCGGGACAACTTATTAGGGTCATATACAATTAAGAAAATAAAATGGGTCAATCTCTTATTGATGTTAACAATTATCTAGAGGTACCTTAAACCCATTTGTTCTAGATAAAGTATCACAAAGAACTCTAGAGTCTGCTGCTGAACCATCCCATCCAGGTAAGACATAAATAAATTATAAATCTTGAGCACAAACTCCTAAGACATTTGTTGTAATTTCATTATTTCTTATACGATACCGAGGTCTATCAACATCATGTACATCGACCTTTATGTAGGTTTCCTCTAAAGCTCTTAAATAGTTCTGGATTAATAAAATTCCAAATATTACAAACCTTACAGTTTGGTATATAAGAAGGAATCCAATTTGAAGTGTATATTTGATACCTTAAACCACTTCCATCTTCTATATGTAGAGTTTTCAAGGATTGGCACTGGTTTTTTCAATAACACATCATGTAGACGTATCACTAAGTTCAAAACATTTGTAAAATGTCTACTCATGTTTCACCAGAACGTGCAAAATGTCGTCTAACAATTCTATTCTTCACGTCATGTGCAATATATGTAAGAAGACAACAACCATTTCTTCTACATCCATATTCCTAGTTCCCCTGATTGACCAATTGTCTTAAGAAATTGACATAAAATGGTAGATATTCTTCTGTCCATTCACGTGCTTTCAAAACATGCTAAGCCATTTGTAAATATTATTCTATATAAATTTAGTGTCATGATACAATTCCTATCAAATGATATACAATCCCATCCAATTCTATGTTTCTTTGTCCTAGAAATGATAACGACTATCATAATCAAAAATAAAATTGTCAACTTTTTTAACATCTCCAAGTAATAAAATAAAATACACATAATCCATCTTTTGGTAGCAAAAGGAAGGCGACCAATATTTGTAAAATATAGTTGATCAAAGATAGGTACTTGAATCAGGTTTACCCATAGCAACTATAAAGAAGTAAAAGAGCCACACAACTCTAGAAACCATGAAATCAATATAATATTGAAACATAAAATAGAAATAAAATCAGTGAGAGAATAAAAAAGAGTTATACCTTCTTGTCAACAAAATCAACTCAGAAGCTAGCTTGAGCTCTCTAGTAAGAATCAGAAAACAACAACGGAGCTATACCTTACGCCTACATATATAGTATAGAAATTCAAAAACTAGTCATCATGATATATTAAGTTAAAACTCAAGGTAAATGCAAGGAGGGCATAGTACAAAGAAAAGGGTATTTTTTTTAGTTTCTTTCTTTTCATTTTCTAGCTTCTTTCATTTTCAGCATTCAATGTGAGAAAGAAAAGTAAGTTCTTGAAGATGGGAAAATGATGAACAAGTTAAATGAAGGATTTGAAGCCTGAAGAATGAAAAACAGAGGAAAAATAGGAGAAAACATGCCAATAGTGTGGCTGTCATTAAAGAAATCATTACACTACAAATCAGAGCTATCAGATGTTCATGACCCAAAATCAAGAAAGCATTTGGGAATAATCTTGATAAAAAGCTGGAAGATCAGGGTGTTCAGCAGGAAGGTGAGATTGTTCAAGGTCTATAGCAAATCTCAATGATGTCATCCACGGAAGTAAGAGACACATGGAAAAGCCACTCAGTTGCAGCCCTAGATCTATTGGAAATCAATTCTGATTTCAGAAATTAACTATGTCTAAATAGAAAAAAGAAGAGAGGAGAAGAATAACTCTTAATCAGAAAAATAGTCGATCAATCATAGAGATAAGCATATTTCAACAGAGCCCTAATCAACTATGTCTAAATAAAAAAAAAAACATAGATGAGCCTCAACAAAATACTCGATCAATTACACATTGCAAGCACCTAAGCCAAGATTTCAACAGAGCTTCGTGTTTCTCTCACTTCTACAGGCAATAAAACTCGCTTGTCACGAAGCTCTAATCAACTTCGTGTTTCTCTCGCTTCTCATGAAGCTTTGTAAAAACTCGTTTTAAGTTTTTGGCCTATACAAAAAATGGGTTTGCAATTTTGTAGAGAGAAACACGAAGGCCTCTCTTGAGATGCGTCTTCACTTGTGCAGAAAGAGAGAGAGAGACAAAGAGAGGGGATGGAAGCTTACCATGGGTTGTAGGAGCTCGTGAATGAGAGGGAGAGGGAGAAGGGCAGAACGCAGAAGAGAAGAGGCCTTTGTTGCCCTTAATGGATATATACCTTGATTTAGAGGGGTATCAAGATACATTCTATGAAGGGTATCTCTCCATTCCGGTAATGTTCAAACGTTTTAAAAAAAAACTAAACCAGTAAGGAAACTTAATATCACCCAACTTTCTAGGCATATCATATAATATCATCCATACCAAACACCCCCTTAGAGTTTAAAGACTAATTTTACATAAACATCGAATATGTGATTGATTGCTAATTTCTAAAGTTACATAAAATTATTTTTTGCATTCAACTATTTGAGTCTGACAAGAGGAGAATGAGTTGCTCATCACTAGTCACTACTAATGTAGATTAATTAACTCATATATACTGTATTTATATTTATATTTAAGAGAAAACAATAGGTTTCATCAATGATATTAATGGCGCGTTTTCTTGCATTTGAAATTAGATAAAGTTTGAAATTAGTTGCTCTAGGAATCAGATGAAGAATGGAATGGTCAAAAATCAAAAATTAGAATTAGATTAATGTATTTATTAACGGCTAAGGAATCATGAATCAGATTATTAAGAATAAGAATGATTGTTTGTGTACTAAATCAAAGAATCATAATCAAAATATATGACATTATTAAAATATTTTGAGGGTAAAATGGACTTTTTTGTAGTCCAATCCAAATGAATCAGAATTGTGAAATTACATTACCACCTATTTGCTAGGAATCTCGTTCCATATAGTCAACGAAATCAATTCTGGTCAAAGCAGTTGGACCCACACGAAACCAGATTCTAAAATTATAGTAAACAACCAGAATGACAATTTAAAATCAGATTTTGTTGAATCCATTTTCACGGGAATCAAGTAAACACGCCATAAATATGGATATTCATCAAAAGAAGTGTAAAATTTACCATTATACCTTTCATATATGATATGGCTTTATTTGTCTACTTCAACAATAAAGAGAAACTTCTACTCATTTGATCAAGAGTCAAATATTATTTATAGGTAAACTACATTATGCACTCCATGTTTATGTGTAAAATCCACTTTGCACCCCGAGTTTCTAATAAATTCACTAAACATTCAGACCTTATAGGCAGTTAGGATTAGTACAGACTAGACTGTAATTTATTGTACTTGTCCAAATAGTATTGTCCAATGTTTGGTGTAATAGTAGTTAAAATCTGTATTACTTGTACACTGTTTGGTACATAGTAGTATTGGATTATAAAACTATTTATTACTATTTACTCCTAGAGCTTATTAACATTTACAATCATAGAAAAATATTTCATATTTCCAAATAGTCAATTTCACCACAAATAAAAATATGTCATCTCTACTTCAAAAATGTTATATATCTCTACTCCAAACAAATATGTTTCATATTCTCGAGTCAACATATAATTTCACAAGTACAAAATGAATTCCACTAAGATGAAGCTTATGAGTCAAACAAGCAAAGAACATAGAGCCACACAATTCAGAATTTCTTATTGGAATAAATGAGTCAAACTAAGAATCTCTTTCATAATTACAATGGAAGAGTGGGTTGGCACTAAAAACTCATAAGTTATTTGGATTAAGAGAAAATATAATTTTGAGGAAGCTAAGCTTGCTCGAAGGTCACCATAAGAAAATCCAACATCATCATAAATGTCCATAAAATATTTCTCAAAACTACATCATCAAGAGAAATTACAAATAAAAAATTTAGATTCCAAAAATGAACAAAGTAAAGTAGCTAGAAACATAAGGGATAATTCAGGATTTCATAGAGTATTTGCAGCAAAACGCGAATATTTCAGAGGAAGAAAGGAGAAACGCAAGAAGTAAGAGGAAAGGAGAAGGAGAATGAGCTCCTTGGTGGGAGAAGGTAGTTACCACAGTGGGTTTGGCACATGCTGAGGTATAGAGGAGTAATGGAGCAAGAGAATTTTTTCATTTGTGTGCTAGTCCCGCCCAGTGCCAGCCCTAAGGATCGTATTAGTTAATACGATGATAAAAATACTGTATAGGCCCACTGTATTAACTAATCTGAATAAATTGTCAAGCTAAATGCAGGATAATACTAAAATAGTTTTGTCTAGTCCTTTAGTACTGTCTAGTCCTGACAGTTATACAAGGCCTCAAAATTTACAACTGTATACCATATTGCACCTTTCGTCAAAGTCTGTTAGGCTTTTCAATAAAAATCATTGACAAGCACACCACATGGTAATTTTAAGGCAAATGCGTCTTTACACTAAATAATCGATCACCTCTCTCTCTTTCCATCCATCTATGTATCGATCGATCCATCCATCCATCGATCTATCCATCCATCCATATGTCCGTCCATCCATCCATTTATCCATCAATCTATTTGTCCATCCATCTATCCATCCACCCGTCTTCCCTAATCTGAAATCACCCAATATTTTCAAGTTACCCATTCGAACACTACCACTCCTATTCCTTAAACCCAAAACACCAATAGAACCCCACTCTAGTTTCATTCTCAATTGGGCAAAATTACTTCCCTCTCATCTCAAATACTGAAGAGCCATATATTTCTGTCCCATTAGGCTTTCTTCCAACTTTAATGCGACTATTAAAATTTCCACAGCTCCATGGATGAAAGGTCTTCTTCTTCAACCCTACGTAGTCTTTGGCCTCTCCATAACCAAAGAACCCGTTAGAAAATTATAGAGCTTTGAGTACAGGCAGAAGAAGCCAAAGGCATCGATAGTTGCAGGTTATAAATTTTTAGAGCTTCAGATACGTGAAGAAGATATGTGGCCATCTCTTATTGATTGACACTGCGTTGGACATTTTTACCATATGGAATGTATGTGTTAGCATTTTTCATTAAAAATTAGACAGACTTAGATGAAGGTTACAACTATTGGAAGGTAGACCATCATCATGCCATGTGACAAAGGCCAAATGGGGACAAGTTAGTTAGAATCCGAGCGTGAGTGTTCAATTACAGATGAGAAATAAAGTTGTGACTTAATTACTGATTATAGGTTTTAATTCGACGGTAAGCGTTTGATCTAAAAACTGATATCATAGTCTGTGATCAGACTTCAACTTGTTGGATCCTTAAACCAACGTTGGATTTATGTGTAAAATAATTATGTATTACAGACGGTCAAATAAAGTTAAACCCAGTTAAAAGTGATCTATTCAGGTTTGGATAATTAGGGTTTTAATGTATCTGATAGGTTGTGGACCCTTTAATGTGTAGAGACTTTAGGATAATTTCTATTTTTATGATGAGTTAAAATATAAATACTAAAACATGAATTATCTATAAGTGGTTATGGTCCCCAAGTCACACGATAATGGAAAAACCATTCTATTCTCCTTAATATCCCATCGTTAGAGAGAAAACTGATAGACTTTATCAAAGAAAACTCTGAAATAGAGAATCGTGTAGATCTGGAAGGCCAACCGCTCGGCTCTAAACAATGATCTATTGTCATGGATTCAGGTACGCTTCAGTTCTATATTGATTTGATTCTTGGTGTGTTCAACATGAGATCTTGAGGTTTTATTGGGATACGATTTATACCGAAAGGGATTTTAAATCTAACAAGTGGTATCAGAGCGACTCATGTTGAATCATTGAGAATCGATCTATTAAGTTCTAGATCCATGATTATAGGTTTTTTTTGTTTACATTTTGGTATCTTTGAATTTAATAATTGTTTGACGATTTATTAGATTTGAGAACAATTTTTTTACGGTAATTTTATTTTCTTTTGGAACAACCGACCGGCAGCCTCACCATCGCCGCTGAAGATGATTGGTGCAGTCGTCTGACCGTGACGGCTGAGGAAGTTGCGGCGTGGCTCTATGAAGGAGAAAGACGCGGCCAAGGCCATGGCTATCAAGAGAAGCCGGTGAAGGAGACGCCACAGCCTGGCCACAACGTGAAGGGCCGCTAGCCCCTTAGGTGAAACCCTAGGGTTTGACACGGGTCAGGTTGATCCGATCCGTGTACAGTAAAAAAAAATTGGGCTGTGGGTGATTGACCCACAACACTCAGATGCTGCTGCAGGCTAAGCCAGAAGCACATGGATGATGTTGTGGGCTTAGCCCACAGCACAAAGAAAGGGGCTGGGGTTTTCCAGCCCCTCCTCTTTTCTAATGTTTAATTGTTTTTTAATTAAAATATTATTTTTAATTATTTAAATAAATTTATGAGTAGTTTTACGGATTGAATTAATTTTTAAGGATCATAAAATTAATTTTAATTTAAGGATTATCAAATAAATTATTTTGAATTTTTTACAGATTTTTTTGTTAAAATAATTTCAAAACAATTTCTAAGGATCATAAAATTAATTGTCTATCAATTAATTTAAGGTTTAAATTTGGTACAATTTTAAATTCGAACATTAGTATGTTATATATACATTTAAGATGAATTAGTTGAAACGACATGTAACCAAAGTGACCTCTCTTGTGAAAATTGGTTTGTATTGAAATATAAAAGGTTATGTGTGTGTGTGTAACTTATGTGAATATTTTTCGCCCCAAATGAAGATAATTATTGACAGAATTACATGCGTTTCTGTGGTAATAAATAGTGATAATTATTCGGTTTTACATGTGAACAATAAATCGGCTCAAAGGAAGGTTTTTTATTTGACATGTTATTTATCTTCATTATTTGATTAGTACACCAAGACATCACTTACAAATTAATAATTTTAGCCAAAGTCATAATATTAATGAAGTGTCCGCTGTCTTGAGATGTGTTATTTTTTTTACTATTGTTTTAGGATTTTTGTGAGCTTATTTTGTTTCTTATTCTCTGTTCAGCTATTACTCCTGCTAGTATCACGACCAACATCAATTCAATTACAGTTGTAAATGGCTCGAACCTCAAGTCCTGGAAAGATAATCTCTTGATAGTTCTTGGAGTCATGGATCTCGATTTTACATTAAAAACTGATTCTCCTACACCTTTTATGGATAAGAGTACTTCTGACGATAAGAGGGAGATAGAAAGGTGGGAGAGATCAAATCGCATGTGTATGCTGATCATGAAGAAGGCCATTCCAGAAGCATTCAGGGGCAATATATATGAAAAGATAACTACAACTAAGGATTTTCTTGCAGACATTAAAAAGAGGTTTGTCAAGAACGAAAAGGCAGAAATTAGTACGCTCTTGTCGAACCTAATTTCGAAGAGGTATAAAGGTAAACGTAATATCAGGGAATACATTATGAAAACATCTCATATTGTTTAAAGGTAAAAAGCACTGAGGCTTGAACTCTCTGAGGACTTGCTTGTGTATCTGGTTTTGATCTCTTCTGGCACAGTTTAGCCAATTTCAAGTGAGCTATAATTGTCAGAAAGAGACTCGATCTCTGAATGAGTTCATCTCACACTGTGTTTAGGAAAAGGAAAGAGTGAAACATGATATGACAGAAAGTGCTTACCTGGCCTCTACCTCTAAGGATAAGGACAAGGGAAGAAAAGGAAAAAGGATAAGGAGGCTGCAGATACAACACCGCATAAGAAAAGCAAAAGAAACCAATAAACTCATAAGGTAATGGTTGTTTCTTATGTGGAGCTGAAGGGCATAGGAAGAAGTAATGCACTAACTATCACGCTTGGCGTACTAAGAAATGTATGCTTCTTAATTTGGTTTGTTCTAAAGTTAATTTAAGTTCGGTTCCTAGGCTCGTGTGGTGGATAGATTTTGGAGCAACAACTCACATTAGTGTGTCAATGCAGGGTTTCTTGAATTGCAAAAAGCTAAATGATGCTGAAAGATTCATCTACGTGGGCGATGGCAAGATGGCTGAGGTTGAAGCAATAGGAAAATTTAGATTATTATTAAAAAGTGGACATTATTCAGATTTTGATGAAATTTTTATTGTACCGTTCTTAAGACGGAATTTGATTTCTATTTATATTTTAGACAAAGCTGGTTACATTTGTTCTTTTGGAGATGGAAAATTTGGTTTGTTTCGTGATTCAATTTCAGTTGATTCCAGTTTTTTATCAGGATATGATAATCTTTATTTACTTGAAACAATTACTTCATTTAAAGAATCCGTACAATTAAGTACATGAGGTAGTAAAGGAAAATTAACCAGTGAGGTTTCAGCTACGTTATGGCACAAGAGATTAGGTCACATCTCCAGACGGAGAATAGAGAGATTTGTGTCAGACGAAATTCTCGGTCCCTTAGATTTCACAAATTTTGACATTTGTGTTAATTGCATAAAGGGTAAACAAACTGATAAAAGGAGATTTGAAGCCAACAGGACTCAGGACGTCTCAAAACTTATTCATATGAATATTTGTGAGCCATTCTCTTCGGTGGATTGGAATGGTCAACAATATTTTATAGCGTTTATAGACGATTATTCTAGATATGGCTACATATATCTCATTTATGAAAAGTCACAGTCATTGGACATGTTAAAAAATTTTAAGGCTGAAGTTGAGAATCAACTCAACATAAGGATTAAGAGCGTTAGATCTGACCGTGGTAGTGAGTACTATGGCAGATATAATGGTTCAGGTGAACGATGTCCAGGACTATTTGCTAAATTGCTAGAGGAATACGGTATCATCCCACAATACATTATGCTGAGTTCGCCCACTATGAATGGTGTTGTTGAAAGACAAAACATAACGCTTAAAGACATGATCAAAAGTATGATTAGTCATTCGAGCTTATCAGAATCACTCTGGGGTGAAGCAATTAAGGCTGAAGCATATATCTTTAACAGAGTTCTAACAAAAGCGATTGCCAAAACTCCATATGAGCTTTGATCGGCAAGAAACCTAGTTTAAGGAATTTTCACGTTCGGGGATGTCCAACTGAGGCAAGGCCATATTGGCCTAATGAAAAGAAATTGGATTTACGGACGGTGAATTGTTATTTTGTTGGATACTCTGAAAGATTCAGAGGATACAAGTTTTATGATCCCACAAGTAGGCCAAATTTTTAAACGGGAAATGCCCAGTTCTTTGATGTCGTTGAGTTTGTGAGGGGAGATACATTTAGGGATTTTGTCATTCAGGAGGAATATGTTGATATTCCCACATGTGTTATTAGCATTGATTAAGACTGCGTCCCCGACATTGCTCATGACATAACACATCAAGACAATATCAGAGAACCTCTCATTCAAGAGATTGTTCCAGAAGAACAAATTCTAGCACCTCAAGAACCTATGCCATTAAGGAGATCCACTAGAGAGAAGAAGAAGTATAGTGCTAGATGATTACATTGTATTTCTCCAAGAGCATGAGGTTGACATTGGTGTGATGGAAGATAATTCGATCAACTTCCGTCAAGCCGTGGAAAGCTCTAACTCTCAAAAGTGGATCGATACCATGAATGAGGAAATTAAGTCCATGAAGGACAATGATGGGTATGATCTTGTTCCATTACCAGAAGGTGTGAAACTCATTGGTTGCAAATAGATTTTTAAGACCAAGAGAGATTCAAAAGGTAATGTGGAAAGATTCAAGACTCGTCTTGTCGTAAAGGGCTTTACACTGAATGAAGGCATTGACTATAAAGATACTTTCTCTCCGATTTCTACGAAAGACTCTTTCAGGATTATAATGGAATTGGTGGCGCATTTCAATCTTGAGCTGTATCAGATGGATGTAAAGACAATGTTTCTCAATGGTGACATTGAAGAGATGATCTATATAGTGCAGCCAGAAAACTTTGTGCCGAGAGACCGCAAACTTAAGAAATCTATCTATGGACTCAAGCAAGCATCTCGACAATGGTATTTTAAGTTTTATCAAGTAATCATCTCGTTCAGTTTTGAGATGAATTTAGTCGATGATTATATATACCATAAGTTTTGTGGGAGTAAGCATATTTTTTTGCTCTTATATGTGAATGGAATTTTGCTTACCATCAACGATATAAGCTTATTGCATGAAACCAAGAGATTTCTAGCTACAAATTTTGAGAGGAAAGATCTTGGTGAAGCCTCTTTTGTATTAGGAATCTAAATACACCGAGATCATTTTCAGGGTATTCTAGGATTATCATAGAAAAGCTATATCGAAAAGGTCCTTAAAAGATACAGCATGCAAGACTGTAAACCAGGTGATACCCTGTAGCTAAATGAAACAAGTTTAGTATCAATTAGTGCCCTAAAAATGATTTTGAGGAAAAATAAATACAGAAGATTCCCTATGCCTTGGTAGTGGAATGCCTAATATATGCTCAAGTTTGTACACCTCCTGATATTGCATACATTACTAGGATGTTGGGAAGATACTTAAGCAATCCAGGCATAGATCATTGAAAAGCAGCTAAACGGGTCTTGCGGTACTTACAGAGAACAAAAGATTATTTGCTCACGTTTCGGAGGTTGTATCAGATTGAGATCGCTAGATACTAACTTCGATTTTGCTGGATGCCAAAATAGTATGAAATCTACGTCGGGCTATATTTTCTGCTTGCTGGAGGTGCCGTCTCCTGGAAGAGTGCTAAAAAGTCTCTTATAGCCTCTTCTACCATGGCATCAGAGTTCATAGCAAGTTATGCGACGTTCAATCATGTAATATGGTTACTGAATTTTGTCATGTGGTTGCGCATAGTGGATAGTATTCAGAGACCACTAAAGTTATTTTGTGACAATAAATCAACAGTTCTTTATTCTAATAACAACAGGAGCTCGAGAAAGACAAAGTTCATAGATATCAAGTTTCTGGTTGTTAAAGAAAAGGTTCAGAATGGACAGTTGTCTATAGAGCACATCGGAACAAACTTCATGATTGGGGATCCGCTTACGAAGGGATTACCACCCAAGGTGTTTCATGAGCACACTGCTCGCATGGGTGTCATATCAATTGAGGATATTCAATTCTAGTGGGAGTTTGTATTTTATTTTTAGATGCTCTTTTCATATAGACATATTTTTCAGTTATTTTTGGTTTATGGATATTTTAAGATTATTTTCTGCAGAAATAAAATTTTTGGTATTCATACTCTGATTTATGTATGGTTTGATCTCACTAAAGTTTATGGAGGACCAGTTGAAAATAGGCATGTTAAGATCATATTACACAAAATTTCCATGCTACACATCCACATCATAATCCATGTCATTCAGTTGTATTGATATACGTGACCATTGATAGGTTGAGTTACGATTGATGTAACAGAGGCTGTTTTGATCCTATGTCGATATGATTGATGGACCGAATTGGTTATTGATACATTTTGATAATGACAACAAAGTTGAACGCGTTCAGTTAATTTGGCAAAACATAATTATAAGGTTTAACACATAGTTCAAGCGGAAGATTGTTAGTTCCTTAATCCAACGTTGAACTTATGTGTAAAATAATTATGTGTTGCAAATTGTCTAATAAAGTTAAACTCAGTTAAAAGTGATCTATTAAAGTTTGGATAATTGAAGTTTTAATGTATTTGATAGGTCACGTACCCTTTAATGATAGAGACTTTAGGGTAATTTATATTTTTATGATGAGCTAAAATAAAAATACTAAAAGATGAATTATCTATAAGTGGTTATGGTTCTCAGATCACATGATAACGAAAAAACCATTCTATTCTCTCTAATATCTCATTGTTAGAGAGAAAACTGAGAGATTTTATCAAATGTGACTCGCAGATAAAGAACCGTGTAGATCTGAAAGGTCAATCGCTTGGCTCTAAACAACGATCTATCGTCATGGATTCAGGTATACTTTCGCTCTATATTGATTTGATTTTTGATGTGTTCAACATGAGATCTTAGAGTTTTATTGGGATACGGTTTATACCGAAAAAGATTTTAAATCTAACACAACTCTCAGACCATACATTGTGCTCACTGGCAGATACTGATGGGAGGAGATTGTTAACAGGTAGACTGATATCTTGTCATGTGTAGAGGCTTAGTAGGTCCAGTCACAGTCAAAATTTGAGCGTAGATGTTTGAACTAAATAAGAGAAATAAAATTACGCATCAACTATTAAGTATAACATTTAGTTCAATGATAAATATTTAATTCTGCAACAACCTAGTTCAAAGTTATAAACGTTAGGGTTGAGTGAATTTTTTTATAACTTAAGATGTAGAGTTAATTTACACTATAAACTTAAGATATTCGGGTGTCATTTAGCCATTATTTTTTCATTTGGCTCCGTAACTTATGAGTTTTAGGAAAATTGAGGTGCTATTTTATGAAAGAAACAACCGAGGCTTTTCTGGGTCCCACATAAGCAACATTGATTCACGTGAGAGGTGCGCTGTTGGACCAGAACAAACAAAATCCAGTTCCATTCCACGTGCAGTCCCTTATTGGTTGCTGTTTATAAGATGATGGAGAACCACGCATGGCACACCCCCTCCATATGCATGCATATTTTGATCAAATAATAATTATGCTATTTACATTTTTTTATTTTTTTTATTATTAGTGGGACATAATAATTGTTGGTGCTAATGGCATCTAAATCTGGATGAGTGAAGCAGATGTGATGCATATGTTTATTTATTACTATCAGCATATAATTTATTTAAAAACAGATTGAAATTAGATCTGTTTATTCTTAATCAATCGAATTCCCTTTATTTTTTTCAATTTAATTCCTACAGTTCTGATTTAATTAATATAATCACGCTACTCTGCATTTTATGAAAATATATGGTAATTCAGTCTACCTTTGACAAAACACAGACGTATGGAGTCCATTCAATTAGCAGTAGGTGACATTTTTTTCACAAACATTAATTAGCTTACTTTTGTCTCGTAAAAAATAAGCTTATAGTTTTAATGTATATACTTAGCAAAAGTGATGATGATTTGGACTTGGGTAAAAAGACAGAAATAAAGAGATGGGATGCTAATTTTGGCAAAAAGATAACCGATTACACAGGCAAATAAGTAGGTGAAATTCTACAAATATGCATTGCGTACGTGATGAAAATGTAGAAAAAAAAATACTACATTCAGACAACAAAAACCGAATGGGGATCACATTGATTATATTACAAATTCAGACTATTAAAAGTATATGAAAATGAAAAGGGCTAATTGCATGTGTTACCCGAAAAATCCATACTTAGCTTTTTTTTGGTACATTGAGAAGAGCTCAGTCGAGGTTAATTGCGATAATGTACTGTTTTCTTTAAATAGCCTAATTAGTTATTAGAAATGGATTAAACTAACATGGACCAGTTGATAGACTTAAGTAATAAAGAAATAATTACACCCAATAATCAAGTTTTAAAATCTATTTTAATATATAGTAGTTTTTTTTGTTGTATATACAACAATATACAACTTCTAATGCCACCTCGTTACTTAATTAATATAAAAATCCAGAATGGACAAAATTACCTTTTTTTTAGTTTGAGAATGAATTACAGTTGAAGATATATTTGTTTGATAATGTTTTAATTTTTCTCTTATTTCTAGAGGCTTTGATTCTGCCCCTAAAAATTAGCAGAATTTGTTGAGTAGCAAAACAATTAGCATCTCCTTATTATATGGTAAATACTATTTTTCGGTTTAATTCTGGTTTTCTTCCTCTAATTTTAATAAAGAGTTTCTGTGTCGAAGAAATTCTAATCGAAAATCGGTGAAGAATTTCTCATATGGTGATTTTGTCAAAAAATTCACTTAGAAATTTGATGAATCATCAACCGTCGCTCCATCAACTAGTGGTCAATCTTCTTTGCCAGTCTATCAAGGTGTTCCATCTTCGGTGAAAGCGGCCATCATCGACGGTCCGTCTTCAGCTATTCATCAACTGGCGGTACATCATCTCGGTCATTCTTCGGCTATCCAACTTCTTCGGTAGAAGTTAGTAGTAATTTATTAATATACTTCATACTTATATACAACGTTGATGAATGATTGACTTTTAATGTAAAATTTATTTACTAAGAATTTTATCAATGATATATTTTTGGTCGTTGGTACTTATATGTTACATCATTGGTTTGCTTGTACAGTCTATATCATTAATTTCTTTGTGATGTTTATGCAGTAGATCATTGATTTGCTTGTAAGGTATATCCATGAACGGTTTGATGTATTTAGGAATTTTAGTAAATAAGGTAAATTGTGATTGCCTAAAATGGATAATTAGTAGATTAAAATTATAACTTTCAATTATTTTGTTTTTATTATGTAGATGCCAATCAAAATTAAAATCCCTTATTTTGTGGGATTTAGTTAAATTGAAAGAAAAGTAATAATCACAATAGACCATGTTAAAAAATCATAAAAAATAACACAAGTATAAAAGAACATAAAAAATTGTCACAGCATGCGGCCCACCTGTGGTAAACTGCTCCAGTCGTCAAAAGTTCATATAATATATATATTATATATAAAATATATTATAAAAATATTTTATTTATATGATATATATTATCTAAACTTTCTAAACATTGCACATTTCACTGGGCACACGAGGGTCTATATTTTGGCACCAAACTTATTTTTTTTAAAATTTGAGGGTGATTATTTTTTTATTTTTCTATCATCATTGGCTATTTTTATTTTTCTAAAGTGGCCTAATCTTGATCTTCTCCGTTGAAAGAGTGAGCATTTGAATCTATCATATTTGTAAGGGTGTTGGCGGTTATATAAAACTGCTATTTCTGTAAAATTTATAAAAGTCTGACATTTACTTAAAGCCTCTTATGTTTGTTGTCTATTGTTGTAAATAGTCGAGTTTTAAAACCGAGTTTGACATAGCATTTTTTTTTGTATTTGCAACAATATATAACTTCTAATACAAACTCATTACTTAATCCATATAAAAGCTCGAATGGACAAAAAAAATACCCTTTTTAGATTGAGTATGGATTAAGTTTGAAGATATATTTATTTGATATTGTTTCAATTTTCTCTTATTTGTAGGGGGTTTTGATTATGTCTCTAAAAATTAGCACAATTTGTTGAATATCAATTAACATCGTTCTATTTTCATTTAAATTTTGGTTTTCTTCCTTTAGTTTCGATAGAGAATTTCTTTGTGTAAAAAAATTTGTGAAGAATTTCTAATTAGAACTATGTGAGGAATTTCTCATCTGGTGATTTGTGGAGAATTTTTAATTAGAAATTTGATGAATCATCAACCATCGTTCCATTAACCGGTAATCAATGTTCTTTTGCAGTCCATCAAGACATTCCATCTTCAACAAAGTGGGTTCATCAACGGGGATCCACCTTCAACAGTATCATTGGTCATTTTTGGACTATCCAACTTATTTGATAGAAATTAGTAGTCTATAAATATACTAGTAGTTTGAAAGAATGAACAATTTAGTAAATCAAATTCGTAAAGGTGTTGGTGATTATAAAAAATTAGTATTTTTGGAAAATTTATAAAAGTGTGACATTTACTTAAAGCCTCCTATGTTTCTTCTCCATGGTTGTAAACATTTCCCTAGGAAATAACTAGGGGTCTTGAGGTAACTAGGCAATATTGTAGTACCTTATTAAATCTTTAATAATATTTTTGAACCATTATATTTTTGTCGACTTTATNATATATATATATATATATATGTATATATAATTAATTTATAATCATATACAACTAAAAAGAAATTTAAATCCTATTAAATACAAATTTGAAAAAACAATTTCTCTCCTAAAGCAACAAAAAATCATCTAAAATAGAAACCCAAAAATGGATTTACACTTCTCAAAATACTCTCTCTTAAATCTGACAAAAAATTTTCTCTCCTAAATCTAAAATTTTAAAAATCCGACCAAATTCACATTAAATATAAATTTAGGAAAAATCTCTTTAAATAAAATTTTAATGGAAAAATGTGTTCGGTTTAGGAAATTGTGGCTCAGTTTTCTGTAATGATAGTTTGTTTCTAGTTTTAATTTAGCTAATTTTTCATATCAATAATTAATATAGTTAAGGTAACTTCTTATCCCTATTTATTGTCAATTTATTTATTTTTGAATTATTTTTAGGTAGTTTTTCATATTCCATTATTTAAGGTAACAATTTATTTTTAAGGTAAGTTTTCAATTGTTTATGGTTTTAGTTTTTCTTTTATTCAACTTTTAATTTTTCTTTTTTAAAAAGGGAAAATATATTATTTTGAGGTGAGAAAGAGATTTTAATTTATTTTCTACCAAGGAAATTTAATTCCTTATTGTTTTTATATTGTTTTGATAGTTTTTTCTTCCCGTTACTATATCTATGACATAAAAATTGTCCATAGATGTTTTTTTCCTAATTTTACTCTTCATAAACGTGTTCACATTTTCAGGTATTAATATATATTGACACTGAGAATATGTCTAGTTAATACATAATGACATTTTATACTCATGTTAATTGATATTCATCCAAGAATAAAATTTACATAATTAAACAAAGTATTATAACCAATCTAAATATACGTTGACATCGATAATATGTACTGTAAATATATAAGTACATTACATTCATGTTGATACATAGTTACACATAGAGAAAATATAAATTTAAACATGTTAATAATGCACATCGACACTCTAACCAATTCAATGTTAATAATAATTCATATCATTAACTTGTTAATACGTATCAACATTGCTTGATTAATTCATGGATAGTATTCTTCACATGGTTTGTGCGCTGCTTTTGATGTTCATTCCCTCTGGTTGTCTATTGATGTAATTCAAATATAGAAATTCTATTTTAAATAAGATTGACAAAAAAACAGGGGATGAGCATGTAAAAAAGGATCAACAACATGTACATCAATTACATTATTATTAAAATAGTTATCTACATATTTATAGGAGGAGGCCGGCAGAATAGAGTTCTCTTTTTGAATGAAATCGAAGATTTACTTGTAGCGGTGAGAGTCTCCGAACCATCAAGTAAGAAAGAAAGCAATGTCAATTTCTCCAGCGTGAAAGCTTCTGCTTCTGTGCTGCCGAAAAAGATTTGCAGTATTCAAACGAGTTCTTGAGGATTTGATAATGGCAACTAAGAGGTTAGAAAGAAGAGACTTGCACGGGTGACGGTTTTTTTTAGAGAGAACACGATTTTGATGATTTTTTTAGTGTTGTTTAATTTTAATTGTTGTTTTTTTTGCTTACGAGACATAGTACATTTTTTTTTGAAAAAGGAAATGAGTTTTAAAATCCCGGTTGTTCTGGGTTGTTTCTTTATGAGATTAAAGGATTACTGTCATAAATAATTGTATATCCTATTGTCAATTTCAAACTAAGGTAAATAAGTCTAATGAAAAATGGTTTAAATAAAAAAAAAGTGATTTTGAGATAGAAATATCATAGGGTGTAATTAGATTTTTATTAAGTATTTGAAAATATTAGATTTTTATCAAATCTGTAATTATATCTCCTCTTATTTTAATAATATAAATACCGTAAATACCCTTTGATGTATATTAAAAATAATAATATACATTTACAATTATTCTCTCTGCTATTCCAAATGTTATTTTTTTTTTTGAAAAAAATAGAAAGACCTCTCACTCCTACAAACTTTTCTTATTAACTGTGATTACATCTCTCATCAAATACTTGCATAACACGACTCTCTTTTCTCAATTAAATATTATCACTTTTTACATACATCTCGAATCTCTCTCCTCAAATCTAGTCTAGGCAAATCAATAGGCAATTCTCTCTCGGTCCTCACTCATCAAATCTCTCTCTCTCTTCCATTTCAGTTTTTACGGACTCTCTTTCATTCAACTTTTCATTAAACAGAGTCTCCCTCACTCAACCTCTCCCTCCTCGCCGGTAAAGGTAATGTCGAACATGCTTTTCTCGTCGGAAAACATGTTTTTTTTAATATTTGATTATGTGATAATTATTTACATATCAATATCAATATTAATTATTTACATATCAATATTATTTACATATATTATAAACACCATTGGTTACGACAATTAATTCTGTTTCTCTACATGGGTTATTCACTGTAAATCATAATGCAAAGTTTGTGGATTTTGTGGGGCCATTTTACAATTTGCATATCAATTTTATTTACATATCAATTTTTATCGTAACTATTATTGTTCTTAGCCCCCTGCTAAAACGAATTTATTCTTCTTATTAACATATAATTAGAGAGGTAATTATTTTTTTCCAATGTAAATATGAAAATAAATTAATCTGTGTAAATACGAAAGTCATTTTGGGTACACTTTTGTTTTTTAGTACACTATCATTTTGGGTACAACTAGTATTGATATATATAATTCATCAACTTTTTGTAGGGCAATGCTACATGTATTGGAAAAAAAGCAAATGAAGGTGATTTGAAGGTAAAAATTAAATTTGTCTCGTCATCAATCATAGTTAACATAGACTGATTATTGATTCTATATATTAATATCATTTTAGCGTCGTATTACGAGACAATAAAAACGTTTATTGTCACTAAATGAGGTTACAATTATCCATACCAAAAGACAAGTCAAACCCTGAAAAGTGTACGGTTCAGCTTTTGTTAGTGGATTTGAGAAGAATACATCCAAACAAGTAGAAGATGTTCTTAATTTCAATATGCTTCCTTTGACCCAAGAGAGTTGAATGGACTTCAACACCGCTTGTTATGCTTCTTCTAATATGTTTCATCTAATTTTTTTACTTTTTGTTGATTATATTAGTTTGAATATTTTGATTAACTTTGGAACAGAATTTCTTAAGAATTATTTTGCACTTGATTAATGTTATCAATTACTATTGAATGTTATACTACTTTAACGATATTATATATTTCTTTATTGTCCAATTAGATCTATTATTTATATCATCAATAGGTGGATAGACCTCCCTCTGATAAGGTATAATACTTATAAAAGTGAAACTACATAATATTATATTTTTATGTACATCAATAATAAGTTAACTTCGAATTATTAACATTACATATTAACATTAACATTACATATATTTCTTTATTGTCAATAATAAACATCAAGATACATATCCCTTCTTTTATCAACAACTTTAAGGTGAAAAGTCCTAAATATATTCTCTTTTTTTTTATCAAGCTGCGTTTTGCAATTCTTTTTTTTAGAACTCTTCAACATGACCTTTTTGCTATTAACGGACCGTTGTCAATTGTTTGTTTATGTTAATTGTTGTTTGGATACATAATTAATGTTAACAAAAAATAATTGAAAACATATTGAGTGGTCTGACAAAATCAGTTAATAAAAACCATAACATACTAATAAAAACCATTTCCATTAAATTCGACTAAAACCATAACAAAGTGAGTAGTCTGACAAAAACAGTTAATAAAAACCATAACATACTAATATATGTTAATACAAAATCAATAGATGACAAGTTGGATTGATGCAATTGATTAAGTTTTCACGTCCATATCTTAAAGGTCGTGTGTTCGAGTCATATTTTACCATTTCTCTTAAAATTTATAATGTAACTTGGAGAAAAAAATAAAATAAAAAACCAATTTGAAATTTAAATGCCATAACATACTAGAAAACGCAGGATAGCTCTGTAGTTGGAGTACTAATAAATTCGGCTCACTGAGTAAGAAAATCAGAACCTGCCAACAAAAAATTTATTCACTTCAAAACTCAGCGAACACAAAAGAAGAATGGGAAGAGCTTAAGTCTCTACAAAGAGAGGAAAATCATTTGCGCTCTGGAGGAGACTTTAGCAGCAAAGATCACGGATCCAATGGCTGGAAGCAGGGGACCGAAACACCACTTATTTCCATGCCCGTGCCTCAACTAGAAAATGCAGGAACCATACCAAAGGCCTCTTTGATAACCAAGACGTGTGGGAGGATTCAAAGGAAAACATCATAATCAATTTCTACTCGGCCCTTTTAAGAGTTCAGGCCCAGACGGTTTCCCGGCTCTTTTTTACCAAAAATACTGGCACATTGTGAGCTGTGATGTTACAACTTTATGTCTGCAATTTTTAAATAGCAATATGGATTTTCAAGATATCAACCAGACATATATAGTCTTCATTCCCAAAAAGAACAACGCCTGGAAGGTTGAAGATTTCAGACCCATTAGCCTTTGCAATGTCCATTACAAGATTATCTCTACAGCAGTGGCTAATAGATTAAAACCTCTCCTTCCTACCATTATTTCTGATTCTCAAAGTGCATTCATCAAAGATAGATTAATAACAGATAATATTCTCTTACCGTTTGAGATGATCCATTATATCCATCGAAAGAAGGGTAAAATAGGAGCATTGGTTCTCAAATTGGACATGAAAAAGGCTTATGATCGGATTGAGTGGTCATACATTAGGGCCATGATTAACAAATTGGGCTTCACATCAAAATGGGTGGCTCTATTCCTTAGATGCATAAACTCAGTTTCCTATTCAGTTCTCATCTATTTATCATAATACTGATAGCGAATTTTTATAAAATAATTATCAATATTTCTCAAGTATCGATAACTATGAATAAAAAAATACTAATCCCACATCTCTGTCAAGATTCAATAAGTTAAAACTCATTAAGCACATGTAATTATAATTGTTACACTAGATTCATAATTATCTCTAACTTATACAATTATAATGGTGTTACAAATAAAGATCAAATTTAATCATCAGTTCTCACCCTCAAAATTAAATTCAAAATTATGCAATAGTTAGCCAGACGATCATAAGCATTAAATACAGATTATAAAATTCAACAATAGTGAATAAACATCGATTGAATTGCAAATCAAAATTTATGAACAATTATGGTTTGGCTATGTCGTAGCCCTAGATAAGAAATTTAGAACGAACTAGAATAAGAAAATATCCTAATAATATTCATGAACATAGAAGAAATGAGAAGAAAACACTAGATTTGACGATGAATTAAAATTGAGAAACGTCTCCCAATTGGATCTGTTTGGTTCCTCTTCCAAAAAGCTTTCTTTTCTGCCTCTCACATTCCAAAAGTCATCCAAAAAGACCTAAAATATTCTATTTATATACTAGGGTTCGATAAACATAAAATAATAGAGAAAAATCAGAAAATGTAATCGCGCTCGAGACGGTGTGGCGGCACTGGCCTACTACTTAGTTAGCCAGCGACCAGCGCTGGGGTGCTGGGGTGCTGACATGTAGCAAGCGACCAGCACTGGGGAGCTGGCATGATGCTAGTGCCTAGCGCTCATGTTTTGGTAGCTGGCGGTTGCTTGTAAGTGCCCAACTGCTTGCACCTAGACATCGTGACGCTATTCCTTCTGCTTAGGTCTATCATTTTCTCATTTTCTTCACATTTTTACTTTCAGAATATTTTAAAATCAACTTAAATGCCCAAGAATATTATACCTACAAAAATAAAAATAAAACAAAAAGAAATCGAACAATAACTCTAAAAGAACCAAAAAAATTAAAGTTAAAATTAACTCAAATATTAGTGTGAAACTTACTCATCAAATACCCCAAAACTTAACTTTTTGCTAGTACTCGAGCAAAACAAAACAAAAAAAATCAAACAAGGAAATATTAAACTATAATTCAACAAAACTACGGATCAAGTGATGAAAAGTTTCGACTAACTAACATGCTTCAGAGATTTAAAAATAGCGATAACCCAAGAAAAATTTCTGAATTGTGAGCATATAGAATTTCAACAAAAACACCAACTTACATTACACTTTCTAAAATTCCGAGTGCGTGTGTTACCTTAAGTTGTCCAACTTCTTTATCTCAAATGAGTTTATGCAACCAAGTCTTGCAAGAGCGAACCCATTAATCTATAAATAGATTAGAATTCTATAGGCCAATTTTACATGTCACTCTCCACTAATGTAGGCAAACCACAATACTTAGGATCTTTAGGACTTTCGTAGACTTGTAATGTATGGCTAAAGTTTAGGGTAGGATATTACGTGTCTAATTTTATACTATATTTCTATATTGTAGCTACTTTTGTATAAAACCCTTTTAGAATATGCATATTGCCCAAAATATCACATGGAGAGTATATGAAATGTAGTACATTGTATATAAACTATTTTTTTAGTATTACATTTTTTGAGTATTTGTTAACATGGTAAGTTGGTGATTAGTAATTCCTTAACCAATGAAGATAATGTATTTCCTACTTTTTTTTTGTGAACTTCAAAAAGAGAGTTTCATATTACGGATAATTAAAACAATTACATCATGGTGGCCTAAGCCTCCTATGTTACAAGAATCAAATCCTTCTCAACCAAGAAAATACTGTAAGGTAACATGGTACTTCTCTAACTTCGCAACTCTGACCATCATTTTACATTGCTAAAGCATCAACAATTGTGTTAAAGCAACTTTGACCATTTCACAAAACCAGGTACCACTAACTTATTTTCACTAACAGAAAAATACTAATTTACGATGGTTATATGGCGACTGTTGGAATAAACGTCGCAATAGTCATAGAATGTAACAAATCTTGCGAAGGTTTAACAAACTGTAGCAATTGTTCGAACAGTGGTGACCGTTTTCATTGAACCGTCGCAATATGTGAACCTATTGTTATTAGTTCAAGCTTTGGATATGACCAAAGAAGCTGGATGGACGTCTATTAGAATTGAGTCGGATTGCAAGTTAGTGGACCTGGTTTTGTGAAACTTTAGAGAAAATACTTTGGTCAAAGTTGTGATGTTAGAGAAGTACCATGTTACCTTACAATATTTTCTTGGTTCAGAAGGATACGATTCTTGTAAATATAGGAGGCTTAGGCCACCATGATTTAATTGTTTTGAGTATCCTTAATATGAAACTCTCTTTTTGAAGTTCACAAAAAAAGTAGGAAATACATTATCTTCATTGGTTAAGGAATTACTAATCACCAACTTACCATGTTAACAAATACTCAAAAAATGTAATACTAAAAAATAGTTTATTTACAATGTACTACATTTCTTATACTCTCCAAGTGATATTTTGGGCAATATGCATATTCAAAAAAGTTTTATACAGAAGTAGTTACAATATAGAAACTTAATATAAAATTAGACACCAAATTTGATAATCATAAAATATAGTCGTTTTTATGGGTCCAAATTAGACACCAAATTTAATAATTTTTGAAAAAACTTGAAAACTCCCTTAAACACTCATTTAATGCATTATTCTTTTAATTTTTAGAGACCATAATTTTCTCCACCAAGGGTTTAAGCCATTATTTGCTGAGAAAATATGGGGTCGTTTATGAGCCATGGCTAAGTGGTAGCCACTCCTAACCGTGTAAGAACCAGATTTCTCAAAGTGCCACATTATGGTATCCAGTCCTCCTCTTGGAAACAAGGGAATAGACTAGACAAAATGGAGTTTACATCAGCTTCACAAAAGGCCAATCTTAATTTGTTAATATCCCAGCTATTGCCAATAATAAAGTCACTGACCTTTGAAGCAACGAAATTAGGATGGCAGTAGTAGGGGTAAAGGAAGACTTCGGGATGTTTAAACGTCACATCGTAACTATAATTTTTTTTTCTTTTTTTTATAATATTGATTTTAAAGTTTGGTCAGAAGAGGTTAGAAGTTCTCCGTTAACCCTTTTTCCTCAAGCTTCATCCATGGCCGATTTGAGAGAGAGAGAGACGTAGGCCTGGATGGAAATCTAGTCAACTCAAGCTTGCAATCTTCTTCTCTAATCTCTCTCAGCTCAATCTCAGAATAGAAGACTCATATCTTACTCGTGCACTAAGGTCTCAAAGTCCAGTCCATTTTCTTACCATCTTTATTCGAAATCGGTGATTTTCATATCAAAACTTTTAAGAAAGAAATTTTGTTTCATATCAAGACTCATATCTTACAGTTTTCTTTTTGTTTTATAAAATAAATTTTGTTTTAATAAATTAGAAATTTTTTATAAAATAAGTTTTCTGAAAATGGAATCAATAAAACACCGTTAAATTTTTTATAAAAAGTTAATTTGAGAGTTAAAAGTTTTTTTTAATTTATATTCTTAACTTTACTTGTTTTCTGTTAGATTACTTTCTCAATAAAACTATCATTTCTTGCAATTTCTATTACTCTTGCGTGGACTGATTTAGCAAAGCATGCATTATGAATAATATGAAAAATCAAAGCTGATGTTTTGTGTATAATATGAATGATAAAAGAGCAAGATCAGCAACTGGTAAAAACTTATAAAATGAAAAATCCGAAACACTCAATCATAACAAATAAATCATGACTATTTTCAATATAAAGCATATGATACTAAAATAATAAAAGACATTAGGAATAGATCGAGCCAATGAGCCTATTGATTAAATTAGATTGAAGATAGCATATTGACTAAATTAGATTCATTCAGTTTCGTTCTTAATTAACATGCTTATGCTTATAACAATCATTCGACAAAATAAAAGTGAGTTGATCATGAATATGCTAGTCCATACATATAATATTTCTAACAAGACTAGTTAAATTCTTGTGGAAATAAAAACCAAAAGTTTCTCACAATGTACCATTTGTTTAGAAAATAATAGAAAGAATTCGATAGATAAAAGCTATAAGATAATTTAACAATGAATCTTGTCGATTACGTCGAAATTAATTGTCATGTGGCAAGGAGAAAACAGAAGGTAAGTAAAGGCCAACATCTGCATGGCAATTTATATTCATAATGGAATTGAATGAAAGAAAGAGAGCAAAACGTAGCCAAGAATGTAATTGCCAGCAAAATTTCTCATATGCTCCCCGCAACCCCCCAAAAGGTAAATTAATGCCGGCAATTCATCCTTGGCTTAGTTATACTCTCTTCATTTTCATACAATGCCAAATAAATGTTTGTTTTTCTCCGATTTTTGTACATTGCACTTTGCTTGATTACTATTACAAATATACCTATTTATATAGCAAGAGAGCTAGAAATGGTTATAAGGAAATGATTCGTAGTATATATTCTTATTGATCTGCATGCAAGAGCGCATTTTGATATTCATCTTTTTGTAGATTTGGTCAGAATACTTTTGGACCCAATTGACAGATTTTGGAATGGTTGACTTTGTTGTATTCTGCAATTGCAGTTCTGAAGAATATGATACGGTATGGGTTATATGGTCAAGCCATTTATGATGTGTTTTGCCTCCAAAGCGAATACCCTTGTCCTTCTTAATTAGAAAAATTTTCAGGTTGAGCCACAGCCACTCAATACTCTCACATGTTCAGTGGATATATATAGACCTGTTTAACTCATCTTATAAGTGAAAACTAAATTTGGACATGTCATTTATCCACACATGGTGTGGTACAGATTTCCTCCATTCATGGAGGCACCGTGGGTAATATGAACAAAAATTAGCTCTTAAAAATTGAAATCATTTAAAATAGCATTTTACTAAATCATTTTACAATGACTTTTTATTATTGCTATCATAAAACATTTGATTATTAATTGAGTTACATTCTCCAATATAGCATTCCATGCAACTTGCTCGTTATTGTGGAAAACCAACTGGCTAATATCAAGAGCGAAAACTTTTCAATTGTATATAAACTCCTCTCATAAGAAGGGCATGCATAAATATTTTATATCACGCAATCAACAATAGCTATGCAGAAATAAGATTAAAGTATAATATGTTATGAGAAGTCACCTAACATGATTCATAATATAAATGATTCACACAAAAATTATAGAGTGAAATGAAAAATTGTAAGAACTTAAATTCAAAATTTAATTAAAATGGTTAATGTGTTATCTTTGATGCATTGTGTAATCACAATATATAACACCGTATGGGTTGCAAGTGTACATGGGTGCACATCTCGTCATTCACATGGTTGACCGCTATGACTTCGACTCACCAATGTGGTACGTGTCACTTCTATGAACTATTGTCAACTATAATCTTTGACTTTTAGCGTGATTGCTCGATCAACGTTAGGGACCAACCGACATAAAGTGTATATTATATTATTTATTCTTTCTATTTATTCATTCATATCATTGTAACAACTAAGTCAAGCGACAAAGACTTAAGTGGATTCCTTGCCTGACAACATTTCTAGGGGCTATGGTCCGGTAGGATTTGGATTAGGTTCGCTATATTGAAAAAGATATCTCTTCTCCAGTATTGCCTCTTTGAGGGCCGTGGATGTGTCATCTTCCCATTTCGGGAAGAGACTTGGTTCTTAGGACACCCATTGGGAGGGGTCTCAAACGAATATTGCCTATCTCGTTGATGTAGCACGCTCTCCGTGTTCTTCCTACTCAGATTCGCGGTCACTGCACGTGACACATGACGCAATGTGAAAGGTGGTGTACATGAGAATCTTCCCCATAAATACCCTGGCCCACATGGTTATGATTATAGTAAACAATGATTGGACGTTTCGACCTCAACGAGTTTGTTGATGTGTCATTACATAGGGTTCACTGCCAATTAGTCAAGGGATCAATTGAAGTGGACCCCGCATGGAAGCTTCTCTATAAATAGAGCCTTCCCTTTTATTGTAAAGGACTTTTGAGACTTTTGCTTTTGCTTCGTTTTGGCATTTTTCTACATACTAGACTTGGATAATTCTCTATGAATTGCTCATCTCAAGAGCATTTTGTCACATTCCATAGGCCGGTTCAAAGTGCTCGTCCTTCACATTTCAGATCTCAACCTCCACGTTCTCAGACTATATTTGTCATTTATTGTGACTAGATCACTCCTGTAACTGCACCCACGTGATGTCATGGTCACACCCCCTTAGCTCCTAAATATTTGGCGTCTCCACTAGGGAGTGATCTGTCACTACAACTATGGTTGGACGTGGATTATCTACCAAGACTTCCTCTCGTGTTGGTTACTAGCAATGAGAACATAACCAAGCCATCCAGCTTTGCCTTTGTCATCACGTCATCTGTTACTAAAATACTAGTACCATTAGTACACGGGATGCATTATGACACTTACTAATAACTCATGAGCATTATAGAAGATGCTTAAGATAGATAGGTTATTCAAGTACAATAAACAGATTGGTTGTGAAAAGGAATACGTATTGCGATTTATTGATCAGGGACCGCATGATTGTGACAACTCTATCTACTTGAATATTCGTGACTTCAACAAATTAAGAAAATGTCTTGAACATATCATGGACTCTAAAAAAAATTCCTAATGAAAAATTCAAATTTTACAACTCATGATTTCTAGTAATGACTATTGCATGATGGTTGCAATGCTACAAACTTCCTTACATGATGATTATCGCATGATAACTTTGTATAATGACTATTGAGTGATAGTTGCAACGGTGCTCCAATTACATGATGATTTTGGTAATAAAAAAATGTAATTTTTTTGTATTTAAAAAAGTCTTTGCACGTGTCAAAACACCTTTGCAACTTGAAAAGGTGTCAAAACACCTTTGCATGCCATATGCAAGACGCCAGGTCTTCGTTGGTGTTTTGACACCATTATACAGTTCGTGCAGCCGATATTCCGTCGTGTTCTTATCATGCTATTTTTTTATACTTTGATTAATCACCTCGGTGCCATTAAATGTTAATGAGATAAGAGGGTGTGACCGTGACATCACAAGGGTGTAGTTACATGAGTGATCTAGTCACAATAAATGACAAGTATAGCCTGAGAATGTGGATGTTGAGATCTAAAGGGTGAAGGATGAGCACTTTGAGCCAATCTATGGAAGGTGATAAAATGCTCTTGGGAGGAGGAATTTAGAGAGAATTCTACAAGTTTAGTAAGTGCCAAAAGTATGAAAAGCCATTTACAATGAAAGGAAGGTCTCTATTTATAGAGAAGTTTCCTTGCGGGGTCCACTCCAATTAATTCATTGTCTAATTGGTAGTGGATCTTAGGTAATGACACCTCAACAAGCTCATTGAGGTGGTCACGTCCAGTCATCATTTGTTATAATTATAAACCGTGGGCCTAGCACAACGATGAGATAGACGGTATTCGTCTTGGACCCCTCTCTAGGGGTGTTCTAACAACTAAGTCCCTTCTCGCAATGGGAAGAAGGCACATCCATAGCCTTCAAAGAGGCCATACTGGTGAAGGGGTATCCTTTCTATTATAGCGAACCTCTTCCAAATTCTACCAGACCACAACCCCTAGAAATGTTACTAGGAAAGGGACTCACTGAAGTATTTGTCACTTGACTTAGTGGTTACAATGATATGAACGAATAAATATAAATAATTTATAATATAAGATACACGTTATGTTGGTCGATCACTGACGTGGATGGAGCAATCATGTTGAAAAGTCAAAGCTGACACTTGACAATAGTTCATAGGCGTGACGTGTCCCATGTTAGCAAGTCGAAGTCATAACGGTCAACCATATAAACGATGAGGGGGGCACCCATGTAAATTGCCCCCTGTGCAAGTTCAAACATGTTGTAGTTGAACTTGTACATAGTCTCGGCATGTGTTGTGATCTTACATGATGAGCCATTTGTGAATGTTTAACTTTGATAACGAACGTTTTTCCACTGAATCAATCATGTAAAGTCATCTTTCTTGCTATAGCTCTCAATTGGATGTGATGATGTACCGATTACTTTCATTTAGCCTCCAGTAATAAAGCAATAAGTAGTTGGCTATGGTGAGCCTCTCTCAATAAAGAGTCTGATCATGGTAACATTCACTAAAGAATGACTAGCTGAAATATGTTTACACACACACACACACACACTATCAATGCACAACCTTATGTTCAATATTAGCACGGGAGAGTATACATGACAATATATGTACCACACGCATGTTCACAATGTATGTTTAATGATCCGTGTTTCATGAAAAGTGAAAAAAGTCAAGTGATATTCTCTAACTATATCATGCTCATATATGATAGATAAAGCCCAATGATGTGTTCATATTCAACATTACTAGAGATAGTTCATTAGAGTCATGAATAAATATACCATCGCTTTTTGATATTAATGATCTGGAAGAATTGAGAAAACTGACTAGGGCAGAACTCATCGAGAAATAACTCAGTACACATGTGATATAATGCTTAAGGAGAAACATGAATAAAAATGTCATCTTCAAATGATTCAGTCTTTAAAGGTGCATATACGTAAAATCCTGCATAATACTGCCTAAGAAGGCGCATGTATACATGAAAATAGTATAAAACTACCTAAGAAGGCATATATATACATGAAAATAAAATGAAGCTACCTAAGAAGGTACATATATATGTGAACATTTAAACCACCCGTCATGGGCACACTTAAAGGATCATAGATTCAATTTCATGTGTTGGTTGATCTAATGGCGAAATTCCTACTAACTTATTTATAGTTTCAGCAAATTCTCTCCTGTTAATAATTTATGTTTCAACAGCCAAGTTCTGCTTTTGAAGGAGAATCCGTGATAGCCTTCACATATTCAGTCCTAACTCACCCCACGAGGTAATTTTGTCGTTACCCCAGGTGCACTTAGCGGCGAATCGTCAACTCGCTTGTTAAGGTGATTTTATCGTCATCGAGGCATCAATTGACCTAAAATACTCTGCTTGAGGCACCAATCATGATTATTTCCTATTACCATGGGTGTGCATAACCAACATAAAAAAATATTTCCTCTAACTGGTATTGTAGACACACTTAAAGACAGCCGAAAGCCTTTTGCATAATGATCTCTGAGGAACCAGGTGGCTTTGAAGCCCATATAACAACAAATCTTTTTCTGCAACCCAGAAAATTCTGAAGGACAACACTGGGATATAAGAAAAAAGAAGATCTCTATATATAGAGAAGCTTCCATGCGGGGGTCCACTCCAATTAATCCATTATCTAATTGGTAATGGACCCTACGTAATGACACCTCAACGAGTTTGTTGAGGTGGTAGCGTCTAGTCATCATTTATTATAATTATAAACTGTGGGCTCACCACAACGTTGGGATACGTTGTATTCATTCGGGACCCCTACCGAGGGGTGCCCTAACAACTAAGTCCCTTCCCGCAATGGGAAGACGGCACATCCATGGCTCTAAAAAAGGTCATACTGGTGAAATGATATCCTTTCCAATATAGCGAATCTTATCCAAATCCTATCAGATCACATCCCCTAGAATTGTACCCAAGCAAAGGACCCATTAAAGTCTTTGTCACTTGACTTAGTGGTTACAATGATATGAACGAATACATAGAAATAACAAATAATACAAATATATACGTTATGTTGGTCGGTCGCTGACGTGGATCGAGCAAGCACGTTGAAAAGTCAAAATTTGACATTTTATAATAGTTCATAGGAGCGACGTGTGCCATGTTAATAATCGAAGTTATAGCGGT
The DNA here is from genome assembly GCA_003255025.1 of Datisca glomerata. NCBI lineage: Eukaryota > Viridiplantae > Streptophyta > Magnoliopsida > Cucurbitales > Datiscaceae > Datisca > Datisca glomerata. Next base: position 354,778 of record QANY01004318.1, on the reverse strand, counting down.
CAACCATGTGAATGACGAGGGATGCACCCTTTATAGTGAGCTATGTGGTTAAGCCTCTTTATATGTGTTCTGCCTCCATATATTAATGCAACCATATGCTCTTGTATTTCTTAATTACAAAAAATTGGACTTCTTTTGGATCACGGGTTGCTCATAATCTATAGACTTCTTTTGAGCTCAACCTTTCTCCTCCTAGGCGGGGTGGTCAGGCGTAGCTAGGAGAAGTGAATCTGATGGAAATTGTTGGGTTTGTTTTAGATCTGGGATGGATGTTGGCCCTCACTTAGGTTTGATTCCAGTAGAAATTACAAGATTTCCACTTTTAGAACCTCATTATAAAAAATACTCGGATGATTTTGTTAGTAAGAATGGTGTCTTTTCTAGGCTGATGAATCCTGGGATGAAATTACCAATACGACCATTTGTTCTTGTGCTATATATTAAGTTGAAACAACACTGCTAATTAATAAATTAGTTACATTCTTTTTATGTGTGTTAAGCTATGTAGATAAATTAGACAAATCAATAAATTAGTTACGTCAATAAATTAGGCACACCAATAAATTAGTTACATCAATAAATTAGTCAAGTCAATACATTAATTACTAAAACAAGAAACTGATTAGTTTTTACGAGATCTCTATTGATTATTTTACAAATTGTAAATAAGTAAATTTTGAACGTGTGATTTTTTTTATACTGCGTCAGTAGTGCAGTACTGACATTAAAAAATAAAGTCCCCACGATTTTTTATGGGGACATTTTAAGAAATGACCGTGGTCTCCACTATAACTGTAGGGACCACTGGCATATTTCTTAAAAAAGGACGTTTGACAAGAACAAGCCTAGTATATAAACAATAGGAAAAACGACCCATGAACAATATTAGTTACAAATATAACCAACTAACTACTACTATATAATGGATGAAAATACCAAATTGTAAAATATCATTGTTATTCTTGTTATAACCTACAATGCAAAAGAGAAAAAACTCACATATTTATGTAGTCAATCAGATAAAAGGATGATCCAACCCAGTGCAGAAACTTTTCCTTAAGATGAATTTACTCCCTCACAGGTGCTCAAAGTGTTGAGTAGTCGTCTTCCAAGATTGGACGGAAAGAAGTAGCACTCTAATCTATAGGAGCCGACGAACGTAACTTTATTTTGTAATCACACACAACAGAACAAATGCAAGAGAGAATATAAATATGTAGGAAGAATGAGTTGGGTATGTTATGTTATGTTGCAACCAAATTTTTATATAGGTTGTTTCGTGGCCATTCGAACCAACCTTGGCTACTTTTGGCAATGTTATGAGGATATACACGAATCGAAGAGATATAAGCCAAATATCATGTCTTCAAAAAAATTATAAGAAATTTTATCAAAATTAATAAACTCCATGATCAAACCCATACCGTATCATATTGTGCCAAGCCGACTAGTGGTGGCAGCACCTCGTATTCAAATTTCTTATCTATTCAAATGGGTAAATTTTATCATTTATTATTTTAATGGTTTTAACAACTCGTTATCTCATGCTACTTTTTATAAAATGTCTAACGTGTTTGTACTTAGTCCCACTAATATCAAAGTATGGGTACCACTAATTGAGTTAAATGTTGTCAAAATACCATTTTCCCAAAATTCCCCACATAAATGAAAAATTGACTTTCTCAATTAGGTAGGGTTGCCACTATGACATTAGGCCCATTCCCCTCAATGAACTTTTTACTTGCTCTCTTATTAAACCTTTTATAAGCGGATCCTCAATGTTATCTTTTGATTTCACCTAATCAATGGAAATTATTCCACGCGAGATAAAGTGTCTTAAATATTATGTCTTCAGCGTATATGTCAAGATTTACAGTTATACATTATATTTTGTGCCCTTCCAATTGCCACTTGACTACTGCAATATATGCATATTATAGGTACAACAAGCTTAGGCCAATTAGGAATATCCTCCAAAAAATTTCAAAGCTATTACACTTATTCTCCAGCTTTAGCTAAAGCTATAAATTTAGATTCTATAGTAGATTTTGCAATGCAAGCCTATTTGGAGGACTTCAAGACACTGCAACACCTCCAAGGGTATAAACATATCCCCTTGTGGGTTTTTAATCCTTCGTATCTGATATCCAGTTCATGTCACTATAACCTCCAATACTTGTGGATATCTCGTATAGTGCAGTACATAATTGTGTTGGATCGAGTTTTAAAAATTTAAAGAAAAATCATTGAACCACGAACGGTTCGTAGAGGGAATATCAAAAAAATTTCTAAAACCAATTTAATCATATTATATATTAAAATCATACTTACGATTATGCATACTTAGTTAAACATATTAAATAAAGGTAGAAACGATTTATACCTTATGTTGTATCGGAGAATTTATGACTTGGTAGAATCTTATCGATTATCTTTGTGTTCTTCGTTCTTTGTAAAACTCGAATAAGTATTCACACCAACAACAACTCGTTGGATTCAAAAGTATATCTCGCAAGAACGTTGTTAGGAACTGAGTGTGGGCTCTCAAAACAAATGAGGAAGAAAAATCAAGTTTTTCTCTTCCTCTGGTAATTTCAGTGGTAATTGTAGAGGGAGAGAAAATGTGTTTTCTCTACTCTCTGTAATCACACACTATGTTAGAGTTTGTGTCAACACACATAGGGAGGAAACCTTAATGCCTTCCCTTATATAATTATTACAGAATTTGCATATATACTCCCATATGTTAAATTACTGAAAACTCACACCCTAATATTTGCTATTGCCAAAAATTGCATATCTCCCTAGAGTCAATGTTGTGTCCAAATTCATCAATTCAAATTGATAAATTAAATTGATCCCCATCTATAAATTAATTAATTTTTTTATTTACTAATTATCTAATAATTTAAAATAATCAATTCATTAATTTAAACATTAATTACTTGTTCTTCACTAATTAAGTGACAACACCCATCACATATGAGTTTGAGAAATATTGATTGGTCAAAACACATTTTTGGTCTAACTAGTGTTGTTTTTCATTCCTGTCCTTATGAGCTACTACTGAAACCGAATGGATCCACATGAATAAAACTATATGATTCAAATACTTGGCAAATTTATCTCCATAAATTCCTGACCTATTTAATCATGACATTGTACAACTCCACTAAAGATCAAATGCCAAATCAAATCTCGATTCATGCACGCTATATTTCTGTTGGTGAAAATAAACTCTTTTATGTCACGATCCACATAATATTTTAACATATTATCCTTCATGAATATCAGTAACAAGAGCAGGATGTAAAGTTATCATTTTACTCCTCTAGTTATTATTTCATTCTCTTTTATTGACTGTGAATAAGAAAGACATAATAATGAATTGTCTCGTATAGTTCACCGTGTCTTATTCAATTATTCATTTCATAATAAGGTGATATTGTTGCATTTGTAATCTCACCATAAATTTTTATATCTGTGAATCACACAACTTCAACATAAATAAATCACGATCCTAACAGCCAATGTATTGTTTGGTAATTCGAACTCATTCCTTTGGCATATCAAAGACCACAAGTAACTAAGTCAAGTTTTGTATTCACCTCAGGATAAAGGTAATTATAAAAATACCCTTAAGTTGTAACAATTAGATTTAGAGCTAGATAAACTATTTTGCTAATTTTTTACTAGTCTATTCAACATGTTCCAAAACATGTCTAGGTCAACCGTTAGAGTCTCCACTCCCAAGCCCCGAGACCGTCATCCTTTGGTTCATTCTAACAGTTATAATGAGATCGATTGTCCAGTTGATCCTAAGACTATGAATAATGTTCTAAACTTAATTGCCCAGTCATAGAGAATCTTTCTCATGTCTTCCTCTTCTTGAGGTGTCTTGGTTGACTATTCCTTGGAAAGGCTTATTCCATGCCTAAAGGGAAGATATCTATTTTTAGAGTTTTGCATATTGAAACGATTCATCACCTAATCAATATAAGATGCTTGAGACAGTGCGAGTTATCTGTTCTTCTGTTCTCGAAAGATCTGAATACCTAGGATAAAGTTAGCTTCTCCAAGATCCTTCATATCAAATTACTTTATAAGATTTGAAAATTTTCCTACATCATTTCCAATGAGTATAATATCATCCACGTACAAGACTAGAAAAATAATATTCCCTTTGTGTATCAGCTTATACACATAGGGTTCGTCCACTAACTACTCAAAACTGAAGTTCTTGACAGTTTCATTGAATCTGATGTTCCACGATTGGGACGCTTTCTTAACTCCATAAATGGTCTTTAGTAGTACGCAAACCTTACCCTTTTGGCATTTCTCCATGAACCCGTCTAGTTGAACCATATAATGCGCACTTCAAGATTACCATTTGTCGCAATGTGCGTGCGACGCAGAGCGGCGATTAAAAAATTTATTTTTTGAAGGAAAAGAGAAAGTTGGAGTCGCCACCAATCATTTTAGGGTGTGATTGGTCATCTAATTTTAATATGAAAATTTTGTTCTACGAAAACTCAAAGTTAGTTAGGGAGTCGTTTGTCTGTGGAGAAGGTATTAGCACCCCACAACACCCATTATAAAATGGTTACCAAATTTAATCAAATGTTATCCAATTTTTTTATTTTAAGGCAAATGTTAAAGAGATTCATTTTTGAATGTCCCATTTGATGCATTTTGTATCATAGAAATGAACAAATGCATTTGATGCATTTTTTTGTATTCTTATATCTTTTTAAATCAAAGCATTATTAGAGTTATTCTCGGTATCCAAGAATAACTCCTCACCTCAGTAGTTCGAGAAGTTTGATATCCTGAAAATCTCAAAGTCCATCGTCGGCTTTGTTTAGTGAAAATTAAATAATGGAAGTAACAAAATCTAAATCTAATTGTTAAAATTATAATCCACACATACATGAATATTAATTATAATAATAAGGAAATAATGCAAGAATCACATTATAAGCATGACGATGCAAGAATGCTAAATAAATAAACATATAAAGGAAATAAATGTTAATAACTGCAACAAAAGGGAATTAAAAGAATAGAGATAAGTTATAGGATGTCAAATTATAGAAAACATAAAATATTGAGATTATATAAAACATGCATGAAAAAAGCAATAATGCAAGCATAAAGTCAAAACAATATTACATAATAAATGAAAGAATTTAAAAAAAAAANTTTTTTATATAATATAATATAATATAATATAGTATAATAGTAATAATAATATTAATAAATAAATAAATTGAAAGAAAAATGATGAAAAACAAACAATAGATTTTTTTAAACATAAATATGTCCATTTTTTTGACTACTTAATCTACTAATGACCATTTTTCTTTCCTTCCCTTATTAGTCATTGCTAATCAAATAGCAAAGGGGATGATCATTGATCATAATTAGTTCAAAAAAAATGTCACAAAATGATGAACATAATATTTTAAAAAGAAAAGACTTGTAGGAAAATTGAAAATTTCACAACTTAGATATTTGCATAATCTTGTATAGAGGTTTTACTCTCTATTTTATGCATTGTTATGTGTGAGAAATTATCCTAGGGGATCTTTGCATCAAATGTACACTTTCAACCCATTAAAGGGTTGATTCACATTGGGTTAATTTTTTCACCCCTCAAAAGCTTTATCATTATCCTCGTTAATTGAGTTGATGATAAAGACATCTCAATATCCAACTTGTAAAGAAATCATCAAAGCATGAAATTAAAAGGTTAAGATTTAAAGGATGAGAAATGATAAAGAATGAACAATCCAATTATGTATGAAAAAAATACAAAAGATATCAACTACATGAATATGAAGAAGTGAGATGAACAAAATATATTATGAGCAAATGTACCAAACATTTAAGCTACCTTGAGAAAAAGAATGGAAGAAGATGAAAATAATAGAAGTGTAGAACCTCTTCCTCTCTCTAAAATCACCTCTCTTTCTCACTCCAACCCCTCTATTTCTTACTCTAAAAAAATGGCTTCCCTTTCTTTTACTCCAAAGAGACCCCCTCTCTTAAGTGAATACCTCATCCCTATTTATAGGTAAAATTAGGGTTTACCTTTTTTACTTTTAGTCTTTTTTTTTTCAATTTTTATTTTTTAGTTCTTTTTTTCAATTTTTGCTTTTTAGTCCTTGGATCACTTTTCTTATTTTAGTATTGGATTAGTTTTCAAATTATACATATAGTCTTGGATTATAATATGAGTGAAAATATAAAGTATGTATATTTTATGTATTAGACCGAATAAAATACGGTATCTACAGCTGCCCCTCTTTGAGCACGCTTCTGATCTCATAAGGTGTACAAAAGTGTAGATAAGTATTTTGATCGGTACATGAAAATAATATATGAAATAGGGAATATAAACCTCGACTAAATAAGGCCCTATGAGATGGAATGAGAGCGAAATGGACCTGGATAGACACAAGCTTCGACTTCGCTCAATGCGAGTTCGATTTAACTGAGATATTCAAAAGGAAACGGACCTGGTTGGATGCAGGCTTCGACCTTGACTCAGTGTGGGTTCGATTTAACTGTAGATATTGAAATGGACCAGGCGCTGACACTAGGCTTCGACTGCGACGAAATCGAGTTCGATTTAACCGAAGATATTTGAAAGGGAAAACGGACCTGGATGGATGCAGGCTTCGACCTCGACTCAATCCGGGTTCGATTTAACCATAGATATTGAAATGGACCAGGCGATGACACCGGGCTTCGACCGCGACAAAGTCGGGTTCGATTTAACCGAAGATATTTGAAAGGAAAAATGGACCAGGATGGATGCAGGCTTCGACCTCGACCAAATTCGGGTTCAATTTAACCACATTAATTGAAAAGGAAATGGACCCGGCACTGACACCGGGCTTCAACCTCGACTCAATTCGGGTTCGATTTAACCATATTAATTGAAAAGGAAATGGACCTGGCGCTGACACCAGGCGTCGACCTCGACTCAATTCGGGTTTGATTTAACCATATTAATTGAAAAGGAAATGGACCCGGCGCTGACACTGGGCTTCGACCTCGACTCAATTCAGATTCGATTTAACCAGATTAATTGAAATGGGCCAGGCGCTGACATCGGGCTTCAACCTCAACTCAATACAGGTTCGATTTAACCATATTAATTGATGTTGAAGTTGACTTGTACAAGTCTCATAACAAAAAAAGCTAGACTAATGCATCCTTTAAATGTTGGAAAGTCATGTGTGAATTTCGAAAGAATATCATTAAGTGATTCATGCACCTAAATTTGTCAGAACAACTAATGTGGTGTATGTCTATGCATTGTAATTCTTGAACATAAATGTAAAATAGTGATTTTGAATGCATTGATGCTATGCATGATTGTGAACCTTTATAAAAAAATTATATGATGATTTTCTGCCATATCCAACACCCTTTAGAACAATCACTTGGCCTATGATCATGGACTCACAATGAAGTATCGAGCATATTTTTAGGAAAATGCTAAATCCTTATTTATTAGTTTATATTCCAGTATTTGGCTCCATGTCTGTGGTGAGTAATTTCTCTGCTTCTTTTCTGTACTTCTAATTGGGTAACCCTCCAATTGCGCTTTAGCTTTTGTCATGCGCATATTGACCTTTCTCGTGATGACTTTTTAGATTTTACTTTGCAATCAGATCACCTTTCTTAGTTCCAATTTTTTTTCAATTAGCTTTCAACTAACCAAGTTTATGCTTCTGAGTTATTTCAAGAGTAATTAATAATATCTTCGAACTGAGAGAAATAAGAAATCATGGAAATAACGAGAAGATGAAGTATATGTATTTGTCAACTGGGAAAGAAAGAAAATAAAGGCTCTTCATTGATGATGAACAATGTTTACAAACGATGGTTTGGAAAAAGAAAAACAAATGTAAGAAGAATTTCTCCAGTATTTGAGACAGCTTTATTTTTTTTTTAACATTTTTTTTAACTTCATTTTTCCCATACTTAGAATGGTCAAACGAAGTACTTCTTGACTGCATCAGAATTAACCGTGTGCGGTAAATCATCTCCATCCATGTTTGTTAGCATGAGAGCTCCTCCCGAGAAAGCCTTCTTGACAATGAAAGATCCTTCATAATTTGGGTTCCATTTCCTCCGGTGATCCTTTTAATATGAAAGTATCTTTTTTAACACCAAGTCTCCTTTTCGAAAACATCAGGGATGCAATTTTTTTCATATACGTGCATCATTTTTCTTTGATATAATTGCCCTCTACATAATGCAGTCAATCTTTTTTCCTCGATGAAATTCAATTGCTCATGTTGTGTCTGTACCCACTCTGCTTCTTCTAATTTCGCCTCCATTAAGACTCTGAGGGAGGGAATTTCCACCTCAATTGGAAGGACCGTTTCCATGTCATATACCAAAGAGAATGGCGTTAACCTAATTGATGTTCGGACTAATGTGCGGTACCCATGTAGTGCAAACGGGAGCATCTCATGCCAATCTTTATAAACCTCCGTCATCTTCTCTATGATCCTTTTTATGTTCTTATTGGCTGCTTCCACTACTCCGTTCATTTTCGAACGATAAGGAGATGAATTATGATGCTTAATTTTGAATTGCTCACATAATTCTTTCATCATCTTGTTATTTAAATTTGTCCCATTATCTATGATAATCCTTCCAGGTAGACCATATCGACAAATTATCTCCTTTTTAATAAACTTAACAACCGCACTTCAGGTTACACTCAAATAAGAACTTGCTTCCACCCATTTGGTAAAATAATCTATAGATACCAAAATGAAACGATGCCCGTTAGAGGCTTTAGGTGTGATGGGACCAATGACGTCTATGCCCCACATAGAGAATGGCCAAGGCGCGGTCATTACATGTAAAGGGGAAGCGGGGACGTGAATTTTATCCGTATAAATTTGACATTTATGACATTTCCTGGCGTACTTGATGCAGTCATATTTTAGAGTTAACCAATAATATCCTGCTCTCAAGATTTGTTCGGCCATCATATATCCATTAGCATGAACTCCACAAATTCCTTCATGAACTTCCTCTATGATTTGATTCGCTTCCCTTGCATCAACACATCTTAAGAGCACCATATCATGGTTTCTTTTGTAGAGTATTTCACCATTCAAGAAGAAACCCATGGACAATCTTCTAATAGTGCGTTTATCATTCTCAGAATCTTTGGATGGATATTCTCCATTCTTTAAATACTGTTTGATGTCGTAATACCAAGGTCTTGTGTCTGGCTCTTCTTCAATGCTCATACAGTGAGCAGGAAAATCTCGCTTCTCAATTTTTATGGGTTGAACTTCTTCCTTAAAGTCTGCAGCAAACATGGACGCTAGAGTTGCCAGCGTATCTGCGATTTGATTATTCTCTCTGGGTATATGGTCAAATGAGATCACTTCAAAAGTTCGACTTAACTTAGTGGCATGTTTTTTATAAGGTATTAGCTTAGAGTCTCTAGCTTCCCATTCTCCATTCAGTTGTCGTATCACCAATAGCGAATCTCCGTACACTCGAAGCTTCTTTATCTTCATATCACAAGCTATTTGAATTCCCATGGAGCATGCCTCATATTCTGTCACATTATTTATACAGTCAAAGCATAGTTTTGCCGTGAATGGAAAAAAATTTCCTTTAGGTGATATGAGGATTGCCCCAATTCCATGTCCTACATCATTAGATACACCATCAAATAACATTGTCCACAATTCTGGGTCTGCATATTATTCTTCATTTTTGAATATGACTGAAACACTCTCATCAGGAAAATCAAACTTCATAGGCTCATAATCTTGCATTGGTTGATCTGCCAGATAATCAGCAAGTACGCTTCCTTTTATTGACTTCCTCGTGACATAGACAATATCATATTCTATGAATAACATTTGCCATTTAGCAATCTGTCCAGAAAGTAAGGGCTTTTCAAAGATATACTTGATAGGGTCCATCTTTGAAATTAATCAAGTAGTGTGGTATAACATGTATTGTCTAAGCCGATGAGCAACCCAGGCCAATGTATAACACATTTTCTCCAACATCGAATAATTAGCCTCATAATTTGTGAACCTTTTGCTTAAATAGTATATTGCTTGTTCTTTCCTTCCAGAAGCGTCATGCTAACCAAGTACGCAACCCATGGATTTTTCTGTTACTGTAAGATAATAAATTAATGGACGCCCTGGAGTTGGAGGAACAAGTATACGCGGATTTTGCAAGTATTGCTTGATCTTCTTAAAAGAAATTTGACAATCATCATTCCATCCTTCTGTATCACTTTTACGGAGAAGTTTAAAGATAGGTTCACAAGTTGCAGTTAGCTGTGAGATGAAACGGGCTATGTAATTTAATCTCCCTAAGAAACCTCTAACTTCCTTTTGAGTTTGAGGTGGCGGCATATCAATGATGGCTCGAACCTTATCAGGGTCAACTTTTATTCCTTCCTTGCTCATGACAAAACCAAATAGTTTCCCTGAAGACGTTGCGAATGTACATTTTGTCGGGTTAGGCTTTAACTGGAACTTTCTCAACCGTCAAAATAGTTTTCGTAGAGTGACCGTATGATCTTCCCCTTGACATGATTTGGCAATCATATAATCAACGTACACTTCGATTTCTTTATGCATCATATCATGAAACAATGTTACCATTGCCTGCTGGTAAGTCGCCCCTGCATTCTTCAGACCAAATGGCATAACTTTATAACAAAATGTAGCCCACAAAGTTATAAAAGTCATCTTTTCACAGTTTTCAGGAGTCATTTTGATTTGGTTATATCCCGAAAAACCATCCATGAAAGAGAAGGTTGAATGTCCTGCAGTGTTATTTACTAAGACATCGGTATGAGGCAATGGATAATTATCCTTGGGGCTTTCCCGATTTAAATCTCTATAATCGACGCACACCCTTACTTTCCCATTTTTCTTCAGCACTGGGACTATGTTAGCAACCCATTCAGGATATTTTACTACTTCTAGAAAACCCGCATCTACTTGTTTTTTAACTTCTTCTTTGATCAGTACCAGCATGTCTGGTTTCATTTTCTTTAACTTTTGTCACATTGGTTTACTTTCAGGCATAAATGGAAAATGATGAACCACGATATCAGTGTCTAGACTTGGCATATCTTGGTAAGACCATGCAAAGACGTCAATATACTCTTTGAGTAAGTCAAATAATTCTCAGCGGCCTTGGCTTGTCATAGAAGTGCCGATTTGAACTTCTTTCGTCTCTCCCTTCAATCCCAAATTTATCACCTCCGTTAACTCTTGATATAGTTGAGTTATTTTTTCATCTGACTCTACCATTTTTAACATTTCCGGAGATGGTTTGAAATTATCCTCGTCACTTTCACCTGACTCTACGCTAAGAATGAGATTGTCAAAGTTGTTGCTTATGCTCATGTTTTCAAAATCACCATTCTCAAACCTGAATCGGATTATTAGATGAAAAAAAGACAAAAGAAAAAAATAAAAATAAATAAACAATGCATGAGTATGAACAACATTTCAGAAATAGAAAAAGTAGATATAAAAGGAAGAACAAAAAGATTTGGAATTATATTTATCATCAGCAAAAGGAGACGAAACAAGTTTTTAGATTTTCATTCAAAGAGATGACATGAAATAGACGAGAACATAGGCCCATAACAATGAAATTCCTAAGGCATTGGGTATAATCATTAGAACTTTGGCATGAGCACATTACTCTTGAAAATTCTCGAGAAGCACTAGTAGCTCGGTGACGTCCAAATTGTTAAGTTCATGATTTGAATCGTATCGAAAAACCAAGTCCTCTGTACTTGAACTAGATGATTTTTCCAGGATTGCGGATATTGAAAGCTTGGCGATATCATCTTCAAGATGGTACTACTCTACTATAACCGGTTCTTCAAATGAAATTCCCCCACTTCTAAAGGATTTAGAAATATGGGGTATGATTGCCATTTCCACATCGAATTCCCTATTTTCAAGCCTAGCAATTCTCTTTTGTTTCTTTTAAGCTTCCACTCTCCCTCTATCAGCTTTGGTCGGTCTATATCCAAGTCTAAACCTTTGCTCATTCTTGTCCCAGTCAATTAACTTATTTATGCCTTGATGCTCACTCCCGAGTCCCTTACCTGGCTAGTATCCCCCTTTTATCATCAACCTTGCAACCATCTGAGATGCTTTTGATAGGTTTGGTGTTGGAGAGGGTTTCCCACTAGCAACAAACGTGGTATTCGCAATCTTAAATGATCAAAATGAGCACTCCAATGCTTCCTCTGCCGCCTCGACATATGACATGGTGGCTGGCTTGGATACCAAAAAATTTTCTTCCCCATATATACAAATGAGTTTATGATCCATTATGAATTTCAGCTTCTGATGTAAGGAAGAAGGTACTGCCCCAGCATAGTGAATCCATGATCGACGCAAAAGCAAACTGTACACTGGATTTATGTCCATCACTTGGAAAACAATATTGAATATGCATGGTCCGATTCGAATAGGTATCTCTATGTCTCAGATTACTTCTCTTCGGGTACCGTCGAATGCTCTTACAATCATCATGCTCGGCCGCATATGTGTCGCGTCCACTGGGAGCTTTGCTAGTGTGGATCTTGGCATTACATTTAGAGACGAGCCGTTATCAATAAATACTTTTGCAACAATTTAATCCCTACATTTTATGGATATATGTAAAGCACACTCCTCAATTGTATGCCCCGTCACCTTCTTATGAAACAAACAATCGAAGTCATGCATAGGCTTCCTAGAAACGCACTCATCCTCTGAGCGTGTTGGGTAGGTGTACCCTGCTCTAGAAAGAAGATGGAAAAGTGTTTCCATTGACGTGCTCACATATTCCACGTCCCTCTTTCCATATGAAAAATATTCCTCAATTGCATTTACGGCAGGATTCCCATGATTTGGTAGAGGGTTGGAATTAATATTTGGATTCCCATTAGCCTTTTTGAAATTCAACCATCCAGCCTTGATCAGTGCCTGTACTCTACCTTTTAATGCCGTGCAATTCTCAGTCTAATGACCCACAACCCCAGTATGATACTCACAGCGAGCAGTCGGATCATACCACCTTGGGGATGGTGGTTGTAGAGGTTCATAAAGAATTAGTACCAATTGATTATTCCGTATCAATTGAGGTAAGAGTTCTGTATATGACATGGAGATTGGATCATATTGGATAAAATGTTGATTATTTCTATTTCCCCTGGCGATGGTGGCGGTGAGAAATGAGGTGGCTGTGGCGGTGGTGGTCTTTGACGATGACTTTTGGAGGCGGCGACGGATTACATGGAATTTAAAAAAATACAACTTCTGCGAGAAAGTAGATCACATAAAATCCTATGCCTCAATTTAGGTGTACATCAATTCTAAAATTGAAAAACAAAACGCCAAGAGCCAATAGATCACGATCCATTCATAAAACACATTCAAAATTATTTTGAATCTACCATATCTAACATGCATTTTATTGCACCGTGCTGGGGCCGTAGGCGCGCGAAGCGCTTTATGCATTCTCCCATGCTCTACCAAATTCGCTCCGTAGACCACTACCATGTAGTTGGGTAGTCAACCCAAGCTTATTCAAGTTCAGTCCCTTTTCCTCGATCTTGTATTGATCCAAGACCATCCTTGGTATCCTTTATGGATATCCCTCATGAAATTCATGATGAGGGTTCCAAACTTCTTCTATCCCATGTTGAGATTTCCAAAAGGTGGGCTTGGGGACAAGCTCAACTTCTTCAATTAGGCTACCACCTGGTTTAGCTGTGGATGGGATTTACTACCTAATTAGGCACCTTTCGTCTAGGCTTTGACCCCAAGGTTGACTTTGGATTCATAGACTAAACTTGACAAGTTCCACAACGGAAAACCCCTCGCTACATAAATTATATGCCAATATCAAAACATCCAACGATACATACGTTTAAACACATAACATGCATAATCAAAACCCAAGGCTCTGATACCAATTATTCGATCAGGTTTTAAAAATTCAATGAAAAATCATTGAACCACGAACGGTTTTTAGACAGAATATCAAAATTTTTCGATCAGGTCTTTGTGTTCTTCATTTTTTGAAGAACTCGAATCAATCTTCAGACCAACAACCACTCGTTGGATTCAGAAGTATATATCACAAGGATGTCGTTAGGAGTTGAGTGTGGGCTCCCAAACAACTGAGAAAGAAAATTCAAAATTTTTTCTCTTCCTCTGGTCAATTTCAGCAGCGATTGTACGGGGAGAGAAATTATGTTTTCTCTGCTCTGTGTAATCACACACTATATTATATTACTATATGTATTTTATTAATATATTACTCTTTAATATATATATATATATATATATTATTAATCTTATTATATTTAGAATTTATTCTATTTCAAATTCGAAATGAAATTATTTTCAATAATTAGAACTATCTAATAATAAGAAATTAATTATAAATTTCATTTTATTCAAAATAAGAATCACTTAGGGAGGCAACCCTAATGCCATCTCTCACAGAATTTACACATATACCACTATATGTTAAATTATAAAAAATTCTCCCCATAATATTTTCTATTGATGAAAATTGCACATTTCCCTAAAGCCAATGTTGTGTCCAAATTGATCCACATAAATTAATTAATTTATTTTAGTTACTAATTATTTAATAATTAGAAAATAACCAATTACTTAATTTGAACATTAATTACTTGCTCTTCATGTTTTTGGCCCAAAACACGTTTTTGGTTCAATTGGTGTTATTTTTCATTCCTGTCCTTATGAGCTATTCCTAAGACCGAGAAGAACCACATGAATAAAGCTATAGGATTCAAATAAATGGTGAATTTATCTTCATAAATTTCTGACCTATTAAATCCTTACATCATATGATTCCACTATAAATCTGATGCCGAATCAACTCTCGATTCATGTGCGATACATTTTTTGTTGGTACAAATAAAATCTTTTATCTCATGATCCATAAAATATTTTAAAATATTACCCTTCGTGAATATCGGGAACAAGAGCGGGATGTAAAATTACTATTTCACCCCTCTAATTATTATTTTCTTAACTCTTTTATTGACTGTGAATAAGAAAGACATAACAGTGAATTGTCTCGTATAATTCACCATGCCTTATTCAATGATTCATTTCATTGAATACTTGGTCAAGTTAATTTATTCACACACCCATCGATAAAACATAAGATGATATTGTTGCATTTGTAATCTCGCCACGAATTTTCATATCTGTATCACGTAACTCCAACATAGTTGAATCACGATCCCAACAGTCGAGTTATTCTTTGATAATTTGAACTCACTCATTTGGAATATCAAAGACCGCAAGTAACTAAGTCAAGCTTCATATTCACTCCAAGATTAAGATAATTATGAAAATACCTTTAAGGTGTAATAATTAGTTTTGGAGCTAGATAAACGGTTTTTGTCTAAACTAAATTATTACTGGCCTATTCAACATGTTTCATAACATGTCTAGATCAACCGTTAGAGTCTCCACTCCCATACTCCGAGACCCGCATCCTTTGATTCAACCTAATAGTCATAATCAGACTTGATTGCCTAGTCGATCCTAAGACTGTGAATAACATTCTGAACTATTTCAAAATAGTTTGTCTGGAAGACCCCTCTGTCTTTTACTATTCTTACATTGACAATAGTTCCATGACTTGAGTAAATTATAAACACACTTTAAATAATAGAAAAACTTTCATTCATTATTAAATTCAGTAATATAAAATGTCTGAGAAATAACTAAATACTCATAAATATTACACCATACTTTATAAACATAATTCCAACAGTCTCCCACTTGGACTAAAATAGGCATGTACAATCTCGTATCCCATGCCCTCCAGATGTCCATAAAAAACTTTACTACTTAAAATCTTCGTGAATGGATCTTTTATGGCTCCTTGGTTCCTTCAAGTTTGCCACATCATAAAGTGGGCTTGTCAGCTTCTGGAACAACTTCCAGTGTCTTCAAGAACTTTTCAAGCCATACAGCCTCCTTTGCAGCTTCACAAACTACCACATATTCAGCTTCCATGATAGAATCAACAATACAAGATTGCTTGATACTTCTTCATACAAGTGCTCCACTGTTCAAGATGAACACCGATAATGAAATGGACCTCCTACAATCATTGTCTGCTTGGAAATTGGAATCAATATGCCCTGTAATATTCAGGTCAGTACATGAATACACAAACATGTAGTTTCTTGTTCTTCTAAGATACTTAAGGATATGCTTGACGATATTTAAATGCTCGATTCTAGGATTAGATTGGAAACGACTCACCACGCCCATGACATAGTGAATATCTGGCCTATTACAAGACATTGCATACATTAGAACTTCCTACGGCAGAGTAAAGGAAATCTTTCTCATGTCTTCCTCTTTTTGAGGAGTCTTGGGAGACTACTCCTTGGAGAGGCCGACTCCATGACTAAATAGAAGATATCCCTTTTTGGAATTTTGCATACTAAAGTGATTCATCACCTTACCAATATAAGAAGCTTGAAACAGTGCGAGTTGTATATTCTTCCGATCCTAAAAGAACTGAATACCTAGGACAAAGTCAACTTCTCCAAGATCCTTCGTATCAAATTACTTTGCAAGTCGAATCTTGACATCAGACAATTTTCCTACATCATTCACAATGAGTAGAATATCATCCATGTACAAGACTAGAAAAACCACATTCCCTTGGTGTATCGGCTTATACACACAGGGTTCGCCCACTAACTGCTCAATTTTTGATAGTTTCGTCAAATTTGATATTCCATGATCGAGACATTTGCTTAAGTCCATAAATGGACTTTAGCAATTCACAATCTCTTGCCTTTTTGGTATTTCTCCACGAACCCGTCTGGTTGAGCCATATAAATGCGCTCTTCAAGATTACCATTCAAAAAAGTAATCTTAACATCCATATGCCATATTTCATCATCGAGGGTAACATCAATGGACATGAGGATTCAAATAGATTTTTAAGCATAGCCACTGGCTTTGAATTCTCCACATTCCCATCGGTACATATATTTTTCTTATAAATCCATTTATACCTAATGAGTTTACCTCCTCAGGAGGATTTACAAGTTTCAAGACTTTGTTCGAGTACAACGACTGGATCTCAACTTTCATGGCTTCTTGCCATAGATTTTCTTCAAGACCAGCTATGGCCCATGAATAGGAGATAGGTTCATCATGATCCTTATCTGAGACTGTTGTTAAGGCATCTCCACAAGAGATATACCTGTCAGGCTGTCTCACAACATCGAGGCTCCATAGGATCTGGCTCATGATGTGATTCTTCTATTATTGAATAAGAAATAGTTCCTGATTGGGGAGTCAGTATCCTCACAGTCAATAATTCCTCTATCACAAGAGTGTTTCTCGGCTTCACAAATCTTATATAGTATTCTTCAAGAAAGCGTGCATTCGTACTAACGAATGTTTTCTTGTCAGTTAAACTATAAAAGACATACCCCTTCATTCTTTTGGGATATCCTACAAACATGCATAATTTTGATCGACTGGCCAAGTTAGTTCTTGCAATCTCAGAACATGTGTCAGGCACCCCTATATTTTAAGGTGGATAACAGACAACTTTCGTCCATTCCACATTTCATATGGCGTGCCAGGGACCATTTTTGACAGAACTTGGTTCAGAATGTATGCTATTGTTTCTAAGGCATATCTCCAGAATGAATCTGGAAGAGATGTGTAACTCATCATGGATCTAACCATATCCATCAAAGTTTGATTCCTTCTCTGTGACATACCATTCTGTTCTGGAGTGCCAAGTGCTATAAGTTGAGAAATAATATCTTCTTCCTTAAGAAAGTCTTCTAACATTCCTAGCAAATACTCTCCACCACGATTAGATCGTAGCATTTTGATTTATTTCTCTAATTGCTTTTCTACCATACCCTTGTACTCTTTGAACTTTTCAAAGTTTTCAAAGTTTTGGTGCATTAGATAAACATGTCCAAAATGTGAGTAGTCATCAGTGAAGGTTACAAAATATTCATAACCTCATCTTGCTTGGATATTCAATGGCCCACATATATCACTATGTACTAGTTTAAGGCATTGAGTGGCTTTTTCACCCTTCGCTGAAAAGGGTCTCTTGGTTGTTTTTGCCTTCTATACAAGATTCACATATGGATAGTGATCCCACATTTAAAGTTTGCAGTGGACCATCCGTTGCAAGTCTTTTAATCATGTCTAAACTAATGTGGCCAAGACATAAGTGCCATAAATAGGTCAGGTCGGTTGAGTCACACTTCAACCTTTAACTATCTTTTTGTAAATCAGTATTTACTTCAACTTCACATATCATTGGAACTAATGATTCAGACCTCCCTTGTGTTTCCTTTTTGGCGCAAAGTTGGAAGGGATACTTTCAGTAAAGTTTTTCTCTCCAGTCTTCCTCTTGCCTTTCAGAAACAAGGTCTTAGAAGCTTGTAGTTCCTTCATCAGCTCAGGAAGTAAGTATCTCAACTTATTCATCGAATAATCAAGTTTGAAGTTCTCAAAAGTGTCAAACAGAATCTTAAGGATCATATCAACTTATGTCTCACCATCCACCTCAGCACCCATGATCTCCATCTCATTTAGATAACCAATGATCAACATCTTATATTCTCTAATAGGAGTTCCAGGTTTCATCTTACAGTTCATGAAGTTTCACACAACTGCCTGTTTGGCTTGATCACCCTGATCTTTAAACATTTCGGTGATGTTCAACATCATATCAGTGGCAGCTTTCATGTTCTGATGTTGTTGTTCCAACACATTGCTAACAAAAACTAAGATGTAACACCTGCCGATCTCATCTGAACGCAACCAATAAGCATAAGTATCATTTTCCGCTTGAGTCGATTGAGCAATAGGCTTAAGGGGAAAATGGGTAGTGAGCACGAACTTATATTTTTCTATCATCAGCATGATATCGAATTTTCAATTCCAATCCACGTAATTTTCACCATTAATTTTGTTCGCGTTTAAGATAATTGAGAGTGTGGATATAGACATGATTATCGAGAAAAGAATAAATGAAGCAGTGTAACTAATTACTCAATCATTTAGGAAAGTATGATGCATGATGCAAATAATTAAATATTTAAAAATCCAATAAAAACATTTCTTCCATGATGTTACGATCAACAATAATAGCTTGTCTCAATGACAACGCCCAAGCTACCTCCTATTGCATCGAGACTCCTCTCATTTGGTTAACGCTTCTCAAGATGTCACTATATCTAACTTAACCAATCACTAATGGTTTTGGTCTCCTTAGTCGCATTGACTAGCCCCTATGAGAGATTCCAATGTGTTTCGGTCTAAGTGTTTAACCAACATATCAACTTTAATGGTTTCCATGAACTAACAGTCCGTCTAGAAACAATCCTACCTCACCACTTCCTTTACAAGTTTTAGCTTCTTAAGAAACTCGATGACTCAAAGTGACACGATTTCCAACTTTCTCCCACTGAAGAGAGGTCCGCTAGGACGTCTCTAAATCATTCCTCGTGCCACGACCAAGTTTGCGTTTGGGACCCTGGGACCATTTTAACGTAAACAACCCTCCCACTTAGATTTTGGAAAAAATGAGCTTTTCTTTGATTTTTCAAAAATATAACTCTTCATTAATTTGAATAAACAAGTTTAAAAAATTATAAACTTTTATAAAATCTAATTCCCAATTTAAAATTTAAATTTTTTATAAAATTCGCATCGTATTTAAATTATAGCCCATTATAAATTTAAACTACAATGATGCATGTACATGCTATATGATAATTTTTATATTGGCATATCTCTATTTCTATATGGTGATACGAGATTAATAATATATCATCCAATCAAAATTAATTTCTCTATGGCTCAATTCTTATTACAACCCATAAAAAGAATAATAACTAAATTATAATAATTTAAATACTAATTTTCATGGCGTCTGTAATCTTCTCCTCATCCTTTAGAAAGTATCACAAATTTGTAACTATTTACAAAGGTCCAATCCCATTTTCAAAAATTTCAATTTAAAATTCAATTAATTAGTGTTGAAAAACTACCGAATTAAATAAAAATAATTTTTAGGTACTGGATTGGGCAAAATCCTAAGATTTTCTAAACCCAAGAGTTTTTAAAATCTCAAAGTTTCCTAAAACTTAAAGTTTCAAAACCCAATGGTTTCCAAAACCCTTATGTTTCCAAAACTCAAAAGTTTCAAAACCCCAATGGTTTCCTAAATCCATAGGTTTCCAAAACCCTTAAGTATCCAAAACCCAAAAGTTTACGAAACCCAAATTAGGTAACCAACGGTGTAGGGAACGCTGTGGGCGGCAGGCAGCGGCGTGACACGACGGTGGGTAGCGGTGACAAATGACGGCGACGGCGATGATGCCGACATATTACATGAAATTTAAAAAATACAACTTTTGCAAGAAATTAAATTACATAAAACATTATGCCTCAATTTCGGCGTACATAAAATCTAAAATTTAAAAATAAAACGCTTACAGCCAATAGATCGAGATCCATTCATAAATCACATTCAAAACTATTTTGAATCTACCATATAAAATTATATGCCAATATCACAACATTCAACGATACAAACATTTAAACACAGAATATGCATAATCAAGAACCCAAGGCTCTGATACCAATTATTAGATCGAGTTTTAAAAATTTAAAGAAAAATCACTAAACCACGAACGGTTCGTGGAAGGAATATAATTTTTTTTAAAACCAATTTAATCATATTAAAGATTAAAAACATACTTATGATTATGTATACTTAGTTAAACGTATTCAATAGAGGTAGAAATGATTAATACCTTATGTTGTATCAGAGAATTTATGACTTGGTGGAATCATATTGATTGTCTTTGTGTTCTTCGTTCTTTGTAGAAATCGAATCAGTTTCCACACCAACAACCACTTATTGGATTTAGAAGTATATCTCCCAAAGACTTCATTGGGTTCGGGAAATATACCTTGGTCCAAAACACATTTTTGGTCAAACCGATGTTATTTTTCATTCCTGTCCTTATAAGCCACTCTTGAGACCGAACACACCCACATGAATAAAACTATAGGATTCAAATACTCGACAAATTCATCTACATAAATTTCCAACCTATTTAATCATGACATCGTCCGACTCCACTATACGACTAATGTCGAATCAACTCTTGATTCATGCGCGATATATTTTTCATTGGTGCAAATAAACTCTTTTATTTCATGGTCCACAAAATATTTTAACATATTACACTTCATGAATATCAGTAACAAGAGCGGGATATAAAATTATCATTTTACCCCTCTAGTTATTATTTCCTTAACTCATTTGTTGACTGTGAATAAGAAAGACATAACAGTGAATTGTCTCGTACAGTTCACCATGTCTTATTCAATGATTCATTCATTGAGTAGTTGGCCATGTTAATTTATTCGCACACTCATCAATTAAGCATAAGGTGTATTGACATTTACAATCTCGCCACGAATTTCATATCTGTGAATTACGCAAATCCAACATAGTTGAATTTCGATCCCAACAATAAATGTATTGTCTGGTAATTCAAACTCACTCGTTTGGCATATCAAAGAATGTAAGTAACTAAGTCAAGATTTGTATTCATCTCAGGATTAAGCTAATTATGAAAATACCCTTAAGGTGTAATAATTAGATTTAGAGCTAGATAAATGATTTTACTCTAAACTAATTTGTTACTGGTCTATTCAACATGTTCCATAACATGTATAGGTCAACCGTGATATTCTCCACTCCCATACCTCGAGAGCAACATCCTTTGGTTCAACCTAACAGTAATAATAAGACTCGATTGCCTAGTCGATCCTAAGACTGTGAATAACATTCTGTACTATTTTAGAAGAGTTTGTCTAGAAGACTCCTCTGTCTTTACTCTTCTTACGTTGACAATATTTTTAGGACTTGAGTAAATTATAAACACACTTTAATTAATAAAAAAACTTTCATTCATTCATTAAATTCTATAATACAAAATGTCTGAGAAATAACTAAATACTCATAAATAGTTATTACACCATATTTTTTGAACATAATTCCAACAAATTCTTGGTATGTTTTAAATACCCTAGAGTTCTTGTAATGACATTCGAATGATATGCACCAGGATTGCTTGTATAACGGCTTAACTTAATTACTGTATAAGCCATGTACGGTCCCGTACAATTCATTATATACATTAAACTATTGATTAATGAAACAATTTTAACATCCATATGTTGTATTTCCAGACCATTTAATGCTGCAATGATAATTAACATACTAATAGACGTAATCCTCGTAACTGGTGAACAAATGTCAAAATAATCCACACTTTCTCGTTACTTATAGCTTTTAACCACAAGTCTTGCTTTGTATTTGTTAATTGATCTATCTGCCTTCATTTTTCTTCTAAAAATCCAATTACACCCTAAAGATTTATTTCCTGGTGGAAGTTCAACAATTCTCAGGTTTGTTTTGCATGATGGTTTCAATTTTACTATTTACATCTTCTTTCGACAGGATATGTCATTGCCTTTGTAAAACATTGAGGTTCGTTTTTTAACAAATAAGTTAGAAATTAGGACTAAAAGACTTGATTGTCTTTATCTTTTATTACGTCTCAGCTTTCCCCATTTATAGAACCTTGATTATTATTAGACATAGTATCGCGAGATCCTTTTAGGGAATTTGATTCACTCGGCATATTGTATGCAAAGATGTTCTCAAAGAATGAGGCATTCCTTGATTCTATTACCATGTTAACATGCACATAAGTAATCTCATATTTTTGAACAAGAAACTTATACGCACTACTATTATGTGCTTAAGTAATGAACATACAATCAATGGTTTTAGGCCCTATCTTAACTTGTTCAGGTTTAGGACTTACGACCTTAGCTAAGCACCCCGCACTTTAAAATATTTAAAATTAGTAGATCGACCCTTCCATGCTTTATATGAAATTGTGTGGATCTTATTCTGAGGAATTCTATTGAGAATGTAATTTGTAGAAAGCAATGCTCCCCTCCCACAAATTTTAGGGTAAACTCAAACTCACAAACATTGCATTCATCATTTCTTTCGAAGTTTGAGTTTTACGCTCAGCAACACCATTAGATTGAGGTGCATAAGGAGCAATAATATGGTGGATGATTCCATCTTCTTAGCAAAACTGTTCAAAAAGTGATTCATATTCGCCACTTCTATTACTTCTTAACACCTTCATCGTTTTGCAAAATTGATTCTCAACTTTAGTTTTATAGTGTTTATATACTTCAATAGCCTCATCTTTGCTTCTTAGCAAATACTCATAATAGTATCTAGTACTATCATCTACAAAAGTGATAAAGTACTTTTTACCACCTCTAGTCTGTATATATTTCAAATCACAAACATCATTGTAAATTAATTCTAGAGCTGGTTCAATAGTTCATTCTTTAGATTTAAAATGTTCTCTTTTCATCTTTGATTCCACACATATTCTACACATATTTCACATTTAGGATTATAACTTATGTACTAAGTTTAAATTGATTAACCTATTTAAAGTTTTATAATTTACATGTCCTAGTCTCGCATGCCATAAATTAGAGGACTCAACCATGTAAGCAGAAGAAGAAATATTATTATCATTATTAAGTTGTGGCACAACAGTTATACCATTTAATTTAAAAAGCCTATCGTATAAATATCCCTTCCCCACATAGATATCATTCTTAGTGATGACAAACTTATCGAGTACAACGACCAACTTACAAACATTCTTTCTTAAAAGAGATCCACACACTAAAATTTTCCTAATATGTGGCACATGAAAAACATTATTGAGAGTGGCTTCTTTACCAGAATTTAAGCACCATCTTTCCTTGTCCTTCAATCTTAGAGCTTGAAGAGTTTCCAATATATAACTATTATCCACCTTTGCTTGTTGGTAAGTAGAAAACATTTCTTTGTTAGTACATATATGACGAGTAGCTCCAGTGTCTACCCATCATTCTTTGGCATTTGCAACGAAATTGCATTCAGAAACCACTTCAGAAAGTTCAATGTCTGATACGCCATTTAAAATATTGTCAAATTTTGCAACATTGGCTTGAGCATTCTTTTTTTAACATTCTTAGGCTTTTGAAACTCCTTCTAGTGGTGTTCTTGTCTTCCACAGTTGTAGTACTTACCTTTGAACTTCTTCCCCTTGCTGTATCCCTGTCTTGGCTAAACATTCAACATCTTTCTCTTTTTGTTCGGTCTTTGTGCCTCCCTCCACCATGTATGCTTTAGATACCATGAGGTGGCTCCCATTTTTATTTCTAGAATTTTAAATATCTTCTTCAATCCTCAAATGGACTATTATTAACTCTTCAAGTTTCACCCCTTATGTTTTCTCTTGAGATAGTTTTTGAAGTCTTTCCAAGACGGTGGTGATTTTTCAATTATTACTGCTACTTGGAAGGATTCGCTAAGAGACATATTCTCAGCGCATGTCTTATGTAAAATGACTTGAAGCTCTTGAACTTGCTAATTACAGTCTTTGAATCAATCATTTTGCATTCTAAAAACCGAGTGACAATAAATTTCTCTGCACCGACATATTCGATTTTATACTTCTTGTCCAAAGACTTCTAAAGTTCTTCCAAGCATCACAACATCAATTTTCTCTTTGTTAAGTTCTTCTTGAAGTACACGAACCTCTTCAGTGAGAAAATAATCAAATTCAAAGTGGCACGATAAAATAACATTTTGTGTTGCCATCGTTTAAAATATACACCACTAAACTTTTTCGGTTTTTCTCCGTGGTTTACACCAATAGTAGGGAGATAGATGAGATTGCTAGATGTAGCCATTTCTATTATGAAGATAGAATAAACATTTCAGAATAATGTATTAATCAGCTATGCCAAACTGATGCAAGAATCTAACGGAAAACTAAAACTAGAGTTCAAGCAAATATAGCACACCAACAACTATGAAAGCCAATGAGATTTATCTAATATGTGTAAACCAAAGATCCGAAATAGAATAGTGAAAAGAAATAATAATCCAGACTTAGATTGTAATAACTCAAAGGAAAACTGCAGTTAAAGGTAAGTTGGATTATAACAATTTCAATTTTCTGTGCTTAACTTACTAAATCCAATTTTCAAGGAAATTGTAATTATGCAGTAAAGATACAAAATTCAGACGACGAAACTTTAAGAAGAATACTGAAACAATGTGATCTTCAAACTTTAAAACTGTAAATGTGGAAAACTTTCCAAAAAGATGCAAGGAAAAATTGTAGAAGCAGGAAAAAATGTAGAAGCACCCAATACACACTGTGAATGTAGAGTGTATATATCTGAACAATACTTATTATTTAAGTTATAAACTGTGGAATGAAAATGGATAAAAAGATTGAATTCCCACGTATAGCATAGATTTAAACTATATATTAAATCTATGACAATGAATTAAATTATGAATTCCCACGTATAGCATCGACATGCAGATTTAAACTATGAATTCCTTAAAATCGCAAAATTGAATTTAAGCCGATCCAAAATTACATGTAGATTTTTTAGTTTATAAATTCATCTTAAAATTGTTATAACCTGCAATGAAAAAGAGAAAAAAACTCAGAGTAATGTAGTTGGTCAAATAAAAAGATATGATCCAAACCAAGAGTGGAAATTATCTCCTTAAGACAAATTTACTCTCTCACACATGTACTCAAAGTGTTGAGTAATCCTATCTCAGGATAGGACGGATATTTCTTCCTACAGAGACGTCACTCCAATCGATAGAAACCGACAAACGTAACTCCTTGTATATAAACTCCTTTCATAAGGAGGGCATGCATATAATCTTTTATATCACGATCAACAACAGCTTTGCAGAAATAAGATTAAAGTATAATATGTTATGAGAAGTCACCTAAAATGATTCACACAAAAATTATAAAGTCAAATGGAAAATTGTAAGAACTTAAATTCAAAATTTAAATAAAATGGCTAATGTATTATCTTTGTGCATTGTGTAATCGCAAAATATGACACCGTATGGGTAGAAAGTTATGTGGTTAAGCCTCTTTATATTTGTTCGGCCTCCATATATTAATGCAACCGTATGCTCTTGTATTTCTTAATTACAAAGAATTCCACTTCTTTTGGATCACTGGTTGCTCAATACTCTTTCACGTGTTTAATAGGATTATATGGAAAGGGGTTTCATGTGTGGGCTCATCCCTAAGCTCCGTCGAGCTAAGGGTTGGGTTCAGCCTTTCTCCTCCTAGGTGAGGTGGTCAGGCATAGCTAGGAGAAGTAGATCTGACGGAAATCGTTAGGTTTGTTTTAGATTTGGGATGGATCTGAGCCCTCATCTAGTTTGACTTTAGTGAAAATTACAAGATTCACCACTTTTAGAATCTCATCGTAAAAAATGCCCGGATAATTCTTTTGGTAAAAATAGTGATTTTTTGGGCCGGTGAATCCTAGGAATGAAATTACCAGCTTGACCCTTTGTTCCTGTGCTCCTATTTACATGCACACACGAGCACATACACATACATATAAACATTGCGCCCGTTTGGTATGGCGCAACAGTAAACAACCCCAACGTTAATCAACCCCAACAGCTAAAGCTGGCGCAAGAGTGGAGTTGCGTAAGCAAACCTCTATTTTAGTTGAGTCAACAATGCTAACGTCATTAACTGTCACTCCAACAACTGATGATCAATCTTCTTTGGTAATCCATCAATGCTTTCCATCTTCGACGAAGGTTGTCCATCAATAGTGGTCCATCTTCAACTGTCCATCAACCAGTGGTACGTCATCGGTCATGCTTCAACTGTCCAACTAATTCTTCGGTAGAAACTATTAGTATATAAATATACTTCATACTTATATACAGCATTACCGAACATTGATTTTTATTTGTTAGTACTTATATAGTATATCACTGAATTGCCTGTAAGATTTATCTCATTGGTTTGTTTGTACTGTTTATGCAGTATATCATTGATTTGCTTGCAGGGTATATCAATGAACAATTTTGCACAATTGGTGTATTTAGGGATTTTAGTAAATATGAAAAATTATGGTTGCCTAAAATGAATAACTAGTAGACTAGAATTATAATTTTAGTTTATTTTATCCAATCAAAATTAAAATATCTTATTTTGTGGGATTTAGTTTAATTGAAAGAATGAGCATTTTAGTAAATCAAATTTGTAAATGTGTTGGCGGTTACAAAAAAATAAGAGTATTTCAGCAAAAATTATAAAAGTTTGACATTTACTTAAAGTCTGATATATTTCTTATCTATGGTTGTAAATAGTTAAGTTTTAAAACCCAATTTAATAGATAGTAGTTTTTTTGTATTTGCAATAATATATAACTTCTAATGTCACTCGTTACTTTACTAATATAAAAATCCGGAATGAGAAAAATGTTCTTTTTGGTTTAAGGATGGATTAAGGTTGTAGATATATTTGTTTTATATTATTTCAAATTTTCTGTTATTTTTAAGGATTTTGATTGTCCCTAAGGATTTGTTGAATATCAGTCAACGTCTCCATATTATATGGTAAGTTCTCTTTTTCAGTTAATTTTGCTTTTCTTCCTCAATAGAGAGTTTCCGTGTCAAAAAATCTGTGAAGAATTTCTAATTGAAAATTTGTGTGGAATATCTCATACAGTGATTTTGTGAAGAATTTTCAATTAAAATTTTAATGAATCATCAATCGCCGCTCCATCAACCGGTTGTTAATCTTCTTTGACAGTCCATCAAGGTGTCGAATCTTCGGCGAAGGTGACCCATCAACGACGGTCCATCTTCAGAGGTTCATTGTTGTAACGTGCATGCGACGCGTAACGACAACTGAAAAATTATTTTTGAAAAAAAGAAATTCGGAGTTGCCACCAATCATTTTAGGGCGTGATTGGTCACCCAATTTTGAAATAAAATATTTTGGTCTACGAAAATTTAAAGTTGGTTCGTGAGTCATTTTTGTGTGGGAAAAATATTAGCATCCCACAACACCCATTAAGAAAAATGGTTACCAAATTTAACCAAATATTATCCAAATTATTTTTTAAAATAATATTATAGAAATTTAATTTTGAATGTCCCATTTGGTACATTTTGCATCATAAAAATGATTAAATAAATTACTTTTAATGGGTGGTACAAAGATTATTAATTTTTTTTTTCTTGAATCAAAGCGTTATTGCAGTTACTCCCGGTATCCTAAAAATAACTCGTTACCTCGGCAGTTCGAGAAATTTGGTATCCCAAAAATTCTAAAGTCCGTCATCAGATTTTTTAGTGAAAACTAAATAAATAAATTAACAAAATTTAAATTAAATTGTTATGGTTTTCATTTACAAACGTCAATTCTGATGATAAAAGAATGAAATAATAATCACATACAACCGTGACATATGACAATGATACATAAATAAATAAGAAGATATAACAATTATAAAGACAAAGAAATAATAATGAAAATCAATGTTAGAGATGATAAATATGCATGATAAGTAAAAAAAGAATATGTAGAGTAAAAATAATGAAACAATGGGTGAAATAATTAAAAAATATATAAAAATAAATTAAAACAGACTAAGAATATCTACTAAAAAATACAAAAATAAACAAACACAAAAAAAATAAAAAAAATGTAAACCACAAAAACAAAAAAATTAAAAAAACTCAAAAAAATTAAAATACATAAAAAATGGAAAAAAAAGAAAAGAAAAAGACGACAGACGATCACCCTCTGTCTTCTTTTGCCTCCTCACATGATGAGTGTGTGTTGGTTAGCCCAAGTTGGTATTTGAGCCATGATTAGTCTTGGTTATAGTACTGTTTATATCCTCTTTATATTAGGCATACATGGTCACACACACACATGTCTGACATTAGCTCTGCATCTATACAATCCGTAGCTAATACAGTAACCTCCACGTCTGAGGTAACCGAATTAATTGCATATCAAGATGTAAAAGAAGCCTTAGATAAATGGACTATACCTAAGGTAAAACCTGAAACAATATATAAAATTGGAACCTTTGATTTCACTAGCCGTAAAATCATTAAAACATTTGAATATGCCATTCCATTACAGCATAATGATGATGTTTTATATCTGTTGCATTTGCATGATTTATATCCATTCATGCAAAAATATAAATATGTGCATATAGGCTTAGTGCAAATTGCATTAAAACCTTTAACTCTGCTAGGACAGAACACCAGCATACAATGCACCCTTAGGGATGGTGGGTGTCTGAATTGGAAAGCTTCCCTTATGTGAGCCATAGAGACTAGTTTATCTCATGGACCTATTTATTTTAATATTTATTCGAATTTAAGTATTGCTCTATCTGACAGCAATCTAGCCAAAGTACTTGAACTTAGAGTTCAATCACATGGCTGTGATTATCTTCCAGGATCGTCTCCCTTTGCTATCCTCTTTAGGATTCATCTTAAGGTTTTGACAACCTTGAATCCTTATACCAGAAAGCAAAGTGAGAAAGGACATACTGACCTTATTGATACTAATCTATTTAACAGCCAAGTGGCTGTTCCTCGCCTGATTCCCTGGTATGATATCACCTTTCCTAACACCTGAAAAATTCCCCAGGTTGTCCCTACTAGACCTGTCATCCGACAATCCCTTGATGATGTCATCCAAACTCACGGTGGCAATGTCTATCTTCATTTTCAAAAATCACCTTTGCCTCTGACTCGAAGCCCTTCTAGTCTCAGCCGCCATAGTATACCTCCTTATCAGGTGGAGATCCCCGAATCTTCTCGGGCCTCTTTCACTGAACCTCATGGATCAGAGGAATCTGATCATTCTTTTTCCCCGGAGGATCAGATTAGAGGAATTCACATCAGCGGAAATCAGATTTCTCATGGTGTTTATGAATCCACCATAAACAGAAGGCCAATGAGCCCAACCGCAAGTGACATGCAATTCAACATTTAGATGGATTTTACACCAAATAGTATGTTAAGACAAAGTCTTCACCATGATTTTATGCAACCAAAATACAAGGAATTCAGAGATTGGTATTTCGCCAACCATAATCCTCAACAGCTCTTAGATCTAAAAACCTGTACTACTTCTAATTAGAACATGATCAATGCCTTCAGTCTTTTCCTGAATGGTATTACCAGTTCACTCAAAGAGTCAAAATTAAAGATGACCAACAGTTACAAGTTCTCACCAATATACAGAAAACTTGGATAATCACAACTGGTAGAACCTACCATGCTATTCATCCACCACTCTTATCCTTAGAACTTGCTCCAGGACAAGGTAACCAAAAACCATTGGTTATTAACCCCTATACTGAGGTGCCAGATAAGACCAACCATCAGGATATTGTTAAGGTAAAAGATATTCTACCCTTAACCAAACAGAACAATTACACCAACCTCTTCCTTCAAATTGTAGGAACACAATTAACTAGGATTGAGGAACAAGTTTTGTCAAATCCAGGAGATCCAATCTAAAACTCCTCCAACAGAAAAACCCAAATTCACGATTGAACCAGTAACGCTTAAACCTCCTTTAGATGTTCAGAATTTTAAATTAAAATCTAGTAAGAAGGAGGAGGATTTCATGGAAACCATAATGGATAAGATCAAGAATCTGAAGATCTCTACACCTGATAAGACCTCCACACCTGAATCATCTTCAGGACAGTTGAACATGATGAATCAGGATGAACCACCTAATCCTAAAGAACCTGAAGAGTATTCCCTCTCTCAAATCTTAGATATTCAAAAGAATTTTGATG
The DNA here is from genome assembly GCA_003255025.1 of Datisca glomerata. Taxonomy (NCBI): domain Eukaryota; kingdom Viridiplantae; phylum Streptophyta; class Magnoliopsida; order Cucurbitales; family Datiscaceae; genus Datisca; species Datisca glomerata. Next base: position 323,888 of record QANY01004318.1, on the reverse strand, counting down.
ATTCCATCAATAAACTCTCTTCCAGCTATTCAAAAAGACCTACTACCCGTATGGCTTTAACTGGACCAAGTAGGTATTATTATCCCAGACCTACTCCCCAAGATATTTTATATGAAGAAGACTTTCTTCATTCTCAGAAATCTTACCATGGCAAAACCATCTAGGAATGGAACATAGATGGCAAAACAGAATATCAGGTCTTCGAGACCATTCATCAAATGATCATGTACTCTTCTGTGTGTAAGCAAAATGAGAATACAGATCACCAGATCTACAGGTTCTTGGTCAATGGTTTCACAGGAACGCTGAAAGGCTGGTGGGACAACTGTCTGACTGAAAGTCAACGCCAAGAAATCTTAAACTCTTTCAAAATAAATATTGACCCAATTACTGGTACTCATACCAGAACTGAAGATGCCTGTTATACCCTGGCCCAATCCATTATTCACCATTTCCTTGGCCCAGGAATTGTCAATACTGATAGACACAGAGAACTTCTCCAAAACCTGAGATGCCCTTCTCTGATTCACTTCAGAAGGTATAAAGATGTATTTCTTATGACAGTCATGCAGAGAAGTGATGCAAACAACGAACATTGGAAGGCAAAGTTCATTGATGGCCTCCCAAGTCTTTTTGCTGAAAGAGTAAGAAGAAAACTACGTGATAAGCATGATCAAATGGATATTCCTTATGATCAATATACTTATGGACATCTCATTGCCCTAGTAATAGAAGAAGGACTAAGATTATGCAATGATATGAAACTACAACATATGATAAAGAGTCAGAATCTTGACAACAGAAAAGAATTAGGTGAATTTTGTGATCAATTTGCCTATGATACTAAAATCCATTATCCAACCACTTCTTCATCATCCAAGCCTCCTAGAATTTCCTCAAAGCATCCTAAACCGCATAAGAAATACTTTTCAAAAAAGAAATCCAGACATAAAGAACCCAAATATAGATCTCAACCACACCAGAAATCTCATAACAGCAAAGTCAAAGCCATTTGTTATAAGTGTGGCTTAACTGGACATTTTGCCAACAAATGCCAATCTAAATTCAAAAGAAAACTTCATGAGTTAGCTCTCGATGAAGAAACACAACAAAAGATTCTGAACTGCCTCTCTGATGACAGTTCTACTACCAATTCAGATGATAACGTTGCATATATTTCTACATCTGAATCTGATTCTTCTGTCACATCTGAACAACCTGATCAACCTTGCTGCAGCTCTAAGAACTACAATACCATAACAGAAACCAATTATTGGAAGGCAATAGTTGAGATGAACAGTTTAGATCTAAAAGGACCAGGTCTAAATGTATTAACTGATACTCAACGATCTCTTCTTGTCACAGCTGATCAAATTACCGATCCACAAATGAAACTCAAGTTTTTAGAAACTTGCTACAAGGAATATTCCACTTCTGAGATCAAACCTGTAGAAAATTATAGTCTGAGAGAATTATTAAACCGTATCTAACATGATTATATACCTCATAAACCCGTAACTATTTTTTATCTGAAAATGGAAATTAATATTATTAAATCTGACATCCAACAGTTAAAGACTGCACATCAAATCCTTTCTCAAGAGCTGAATCTCTTCAAACAGTCTACAGCCAAAGGGAAAGCCCCTGTAGTCTTCCCAGACCTGCCTTCACCAGATCAGCCAAGTGAAAGTCAAGGTTAACCTTTGACTTCACCAGATCAGCCATCTCCTAGTCAAAGTCAAAGTCAGACTTTAACCTCCCCAGATCAGCCTTGTCAGATCTCATCAGATCAGACAAAGGAGAATAATCCGTACATTTTCCTTCTAAACCAGGTCACATTTCAGAAATGGTATACAAAGATTACCTTAGTTATCAAACCTGATTTTCTCATTAATGACGCCATTGTCTTAGTAGATAGTGGTGCAGATATGAACTGTATTCATGAAGGATTAATCCCTTTAAAATATTTTCATACAACCACTCAATCTCTCACAAGCGTCAGTGATAATTCAATGAGAATCCAATACAAAATACCAGAAGCACTTATCTACAAACAGGGAGTTTGCATATCTGCCTCATTTATGCTCATTAAGAATATGACACAAAGTATTATCTTAGGCAATCCTTTCCTCAATTCGATTATGCCTATTCCCAGAATTGATACCTCTGGTATCCATATAGTTGTTGATACTGTTGACATTACCTTTGAATTCATTACCAAACCGTATACGAAGGAAGTAGATATCATCAGACATCTGATTGATAATAAGACAAATCAGATTAATTTATTATAAAAAAAAATACACTTTTTGACAATTGACCAACGTATTCAACAACCCGCTATACAAAAGAAAATTCAGACTATTCTTCATGAATTCCAATCTGAAACTTGTAGTGATATCCCTAATGCCTTTTGGGATAGAAAGAAACACATTATATCTTTGCCTTATCAGCCAGACTTCAATGAGAAAAATATTCTTACCAAATCGAGACCTAGCCAAATGAATATGGAATATTTAGAACTCTGCAAAACTGACATTGAATCTCTATTAACAAAGAGATTAATTAGACCCAGTAAATCTCCTTGGAGTTGTACTGGTTTCTATATAAACAAAAATGCTGAGATAGAAAGAGGATCACCTCGATTAGTGATCAATTATAAACCATTAAATGATGCATTACAATGGATTAGATATCCAATCCCAAATAAAAAAGATCTACTTGATAGACTTTATGATTCTGTAATCTTTTCAAAATTTGATCTAAAATCAGGATTTTGGCAAATCCAAATAGCTGAAGCAGACAGGTATAAAACTGCATTTACTGTACCATTTGGTCATTTTGAATGAAATGTTTTACCATTTGGTGTAAAAAATGGTCCATCTGAATTCCAGCATATCATGAATGATATTTTTAATGCTTACACTGCATTTATTATCTATTACATTGATGATGTCTTAATCTTCTCATCATCTATAGACCAGCATTTTAAACATCTTAATATTTTTAAGCATGTGATTATCCGAAATGGTTTAGTATTATCTGCTACTAAAATGAAATTATTTCAAACAACAGTTAGATTTTTAGGCCATAACATTTCTAATGGCACTATTATCCCTATAAACCGTAGTATAGATTTTGCATCTAAATTTCCAGATGAAATAAAAGATAAAACACAATTACAACGCTTTCTAGGAAGTTTGAATTATATCCGTGACTTTTATCCTCAATTAGCTCAGGACACTGCTCTGTTAAATCAGAGACTTCAAAAAAAACCTATACCTTGGACATCAGATCTTACATTAGCAGTTAAGAATATTAAAGCTAAAATTCAACAATTACACTGTTTAGCTTTACCACACCCGACATGAAATAAAATTGTAGAAACTGATGCCTCTAACCTAGGTTATGGAGGTATTCTGAAGCAGTTAAAACCTCAAACTCATAAAGAAGAATTATTAAGATTTACCTCTGGTACCTGGAAAGGACCAGCAAAGAATTATCCAACAATTAAACAAGAATGTTTAGCAATTGTGAAATGTGTATTAAAATTTCAAGATAATTTATTAAATCAACATTTTCTTATCCGTGTTGACTGCTCTGCTGCAAAACAGATTTTCAAAAAAGATGTTCAAAATCTTGCATCAAAACAAATATATGAATCATGGCAGAGTATTTTATCTGTATTTGATTTTAATATTGAATATATTAAAGGTGAATAGAATTCTCTTCCTGATTTTCTAACCCGTGAATATTTACAGGGAAAATCCAATCATGAGTAACCGAGGAAGAGGCCGCAGCTCTCGTGGGCGCGAACGTGGCAGAACCACTCTGCAATATCCGAATGATGGGATTTTCTGACCTTCAGAATTCTCCAGTGTTCAAGAGGCTACTCGCAAGAGTACAAAAGAAGTCCTCTTGACACCAAAATAGTACATTATTAACCGAATTTCTGAGGAAATAATCCTCACTATTGAACCGAACTTGGGCTAACCAACACGCACCCATCATGTGAGGAGGCAAAACACTGTAGGTTCAGTCAGTTCAAATAACAAAATAACTTACACTGAGCACGTCTGTCAACGTTTTACAGGGGTCAACGGTCTTAACGCAATCTCTGCTCAACAGACTTTACCCAGACGCGACTTGGGTGACGTCCCACTCAGTGTTCATTGATTGTTTCCTGAACTTACTATAGTACAGTGAGTACTTCCTCAACCATAACAGATACATATGGAGTGCCTTGGGCTAGCAACAAGATCATGATTAGTAGAGCTTATAGTCATGGTTATACACGGTTTACATTAATACATACATGGTCTCATGAACAGAGAATATGGAGATAAAAGGAACTTACGGTGAGGGAGCACTGGAGCTCCTGATTGCAATAGCGTTATATATGTGCAGGTGTGAGCAGGACAATAATGGAGATAAAGAAATAAGAGCGGATTTAGAGAGAGAATGTGAGGGAAAACTTAAGAGCTCAACTCATGAACATTCTATTAAACATAAAAGAAAAGCTTCGTCCTTCTCAACAAGGGTGAGAGGCCCTTTTATAATACAGAAAAGTAACTTAACTCACTCTAGAGTAACTAGACAACATTATTCAGAAAAGTAACTTAACTAGAGTAACTAAAGTAATTATACAACATAATTGATTAGATAGGATAGCGTGGTGTGACAGACATCGTCCACGTGTGCGGTTAGCGAAGCGACTGTGGAGACCTTTGTTTCCTTCTATTTAGTGCTTGCTAGCTGGTCGGGTGCTATTAATTGAGTTTGCCTTTTCCTTTAAGGTCTTTGTCTTTCTCGAGCTAGTCTGAGATAATGGACGCTAAGGAGTCCCAAAAGTCAGCAATGGTTGGCTCTGGTGGGTCCACTGCTGGTGTCAAATCTGGTGGTGTCAGATCTGGTAAGTCATCATTGGGGTTTTGACTCTCGCCAGCAAGGATGCTGAAGGCATTATGCTGAATGATGTCCAGACTGAGATCAGTGGTTGGCTCAGTAGGAGGTGATACGGATAATTGCCTCTGTGGACTCGGATTGGTACTGGATGTGGCCATGGAGATTGTGTCAGATCCAAAAACATGGAGGAACTATTTTTTTTTACAAAATCCATGGTTCTGACAGCTAATTCTTTTTCACTAATCTGGGGAAATTGCTGTTTAATCATATTTTGAGCATTTAAGAATGGATTGCTCGTTGGTACTGATACAGGTTTTGGGATTGATTCATAGCATGCTTGTGCATGGGTCTTGATCAATTTGATTAATTCAGTTAGGTGGGGATTCATGCCTTTGTCCCACCATTTGGTAAAAAAGATACGTTTTAATATGGGTATTCCATTCTGGTATTCACATTTCAGATCCCATTTTCAAATCCATGGGATATTGAATTGGATGATAAAATGTACCAAAGCTTTGGATACAATACTATTTTTATGGATTAAGGCATAGTGTGAATGCCATTCTTTAAACTCAGTTTGTAATATTTCTGGTAAAGTATCGAACGTAAGGCCAAATTTATCCCACCAAAGGAGGAACCAATTTGGTAAGCCTGCGTCTAATACCTCAGGGCATATACGGATAAACCATGTGTGGTTTCTTATCGGATTTTGATAATAGAATGTATTGGTAAATGATTCTATATAATCCCAATAACTGTATTTAATAGTTTTCTGGTGTATCTCCATAGTTCTGGTAGTATGGGGATGTAGACACCATTGATTAATGGAGATGAAGTTTCTGATGACAGCCTTACTAAAAGTAATTAGGCTGGTATTTCGGTTAGAGTCATGGAATGTATGTCTAATTCTCATGCTCCCAGATTAAACTATTATAGCTTCATAAATGTATCTATAGTGTTCAACTTCATTCTCAGAAATCTTACCATGGAAAAACCATCTACAAATGGAACATAGATGGCAAAACAAAATATCTGGTCTTCGAGACCAGTCATCAAATGATCATGTACTCTTCTGTGTGTAAGCAGAATGAGAATACGGATCACCAGATCTGCAGGTTCCTGGTCAATGGTTTCACAGGACCGCTGAAAGGCTGGTGGGACAATTGTCTCACTGAAAGTCAACGCCAAGAAATCTTAAACTCTTTCAAAATAAATATTGACCCAATTACTGGTACTCATACTAGAACTGAAGATGCCTGTTATACCCTGGCCCAATCCATTATTCACCATTTCCTTTGCCCAGGAATTGTCAATACTGATAGACACAAATAACTTCTCCAAATCCTGAGATACCCTTCTCTGACTCACTTCAGATGGTATAAAGATGTATTTCTTATGAAAGTCATGCAGAGAAGTGATGCAAACAATGAACATTGGAAGGCAAAGTTCATTGATGGCCTCCCAAGTCTTTTTGCTGAAAGAGTAAGAAGAAAACTACGTGATAAGCATGATCAAATGGATATTCCTTATGATCAATATACTTATGGACATCTCATTGCCCTAGTAATAGAAGAAGGACTAGGATTATGCAATGATATGAAACTACAACATATGATAAAGAGTCAGAATCTTGACAACAGAAAAGAATTAGGTGAATTTTGTGATCAATTTGCCTATGATACTAAAATCCATTATCCAACCACTTCTTCATCATCCAAGCCTCCTAGAATTTCCTCAAAGCATCCTAAACCGCATAAGAAATACTTTTCAAAAAAGAAATCCAGACATAAAGAACCCAAATATAGATCTCAACCACACCAGAAATCTCATAACAGCAAAGTCAAAGCCATTTGTTATAAGTGTGGCTTAACTGGACATTTTGCCAACAAATGCCAAAATTTTGTTGTGTAAATAAATTAATTTATGAAAAAATGCTTAATTTCATACATAATTAACATGAACATGCTATTTTTGACTATATAGACTATTAATTGTCATTTTTTCATTTATTCCCTTAATGCTAATCAAACGATCATGGATTGTAACTAATTTAAATAAGTATCGCTAACAAAATAAATAATTTTGTTTGGAATATAGATATACAATTTTTTTATTTTAGACTACTTAGTTCACTAATTACCATCTTTTCTTTCTTCCTTCATTGCTAGGAATGATCATATTTAATAACTAGTTTAAACAAGTGTCACTAAAAAAATCAATAAAATTTTCAAAATAAAATAATTTTTGTTTGAGATATAAATATACTATTTTTTATTTTGGACCACTTAGTTCACTAATTATCATTTTTCCTTTCATCATTCATTGCTAGGAATGATCATGGATGGTAACTAGTTCAAACAAGTGTCACAAAAATGATGAACAAAAATTATAAAGAAAAGAAAAGAAGACTTGTAAGAATAAAAAAAATCAAAACTTAAATATTTGCATAATCTTGTATAGAGGTTTTACCATTTATTTTATACATTTTTATGTATGAGAAATTATCATATGAATTTTTTTTATCAAATGTACACTTTCAACCCATTAAAGGGTTGATTTACATTGAGTTAATATTACACTCCTCAAAAGCTTTATTCTCATCCTCATTGATTGAGTTGATGACAAAAAAAATCTCATTATCAAACTTGTAGAGAAATAAACAATACATGAAACTAAAACTCAAGATTAAGAGTAGGAGAAATGATAAAGAATGAGTAAACAAACTTATATATGGAAAATGAAATATAGAAATATCAAGTACATGAGTATGGAAAAGAAATATGATTAATAAGAATGAACAATATATATTGTAAGCTAAAATGCAAGAGATTTGAACTACCTTAATAAAAAGAAAATGAGAATATATGGAAGATGAATAAAAATGAAAACTCTAATTCTTTCTATTTTTCACTATTTTCTCAAGACCTCTATTTCACTCTCTAAAATCCCTTCTCTTTCTCACTCTCCAAAAATCTTTTCAAGTGAAAACATCCTCTCTATTTATAGGCAAACTTCGGACTTCACTTTTTAATTTTAGTCCTTTTGTTCCTTTTTTTATTTTTTTAGTCTTTGGACAAATCTTCTTATTTTTAGGCATTAGACTATTTTTCAAATCATACACATAGTCTAAAGTTAGTATACGAGCCAAAAAAATAAAATTTATATTTTTAAAGTATTGGACCGAATAAAATATGGTATCTACATCTATCAACTGGCAATACGTCATCGGTCCTTCTTCGGTTGTCCAACTTCTTCGGTAGAAACTAGTAGTTGATAAAACACTTCATACTTACTTATATGCAGCATTAATGAATGATTGACTTTTAGTGTAAAACTTTTTACTAGGAATTTTATCAATGATATATTTTTTGTTGTTAGTACTTATATGTTATATTATTTATTTGCTTGGATGATTTATATCATTGATTTGTTTGTACTGTTTATACAGTATATCATTGATTTGCTTGTAAGTTATATCAACAAACGGTTGTTACACAATTGGAATATTTAGGGATTTTAGTAAATATGGAAAATTGTAGTTGTCTAAAATGGATAATTAGTAGACTAGAATTACAATTTTAATTTTTTTATGTAGATGTTGATCAAAATAAAAATTCCTTGTCTTATGGGATTTAGTTTAATTAGAAAAATGAACATTTTAGTAAATCAAATTTATAAAGTTGTGGTTACAAAAGAAAAGATATTTCTGCAAAATGTATAAAAGTATGACATTTACTTAGAGAAGAGCTGTAAAAATAGTTAACTTTTCAGTTCAATCTGTAAAATGGTCATAAAACTTTATTTTTTATTTTTACAAAAATGGTCGGAATAATGAAAATAATTTATTTACGTCTGTGTAATTTTTGTTAATGAATTACTTACTTCCGTCATTTTTGCAAAAAATAAAGTTTTCTGATATTTTTGCAGTTTGAGTTAAAAAGTTGATTTTTCTTGTCATTTTTTGTTTACGTAAGCCTTCTATGTTTCTTGTCATTGTTGTAAATTTTCTTAGGAATAACTCTGCATATGTCCCAAAATATGTCAGCTGATTGAAATATAGTCCAAAATATAAATTGGATAGTGTAAATACGATATGTGGTATATTGTACATAAACTATTTTTTTAGTATTACGTTTTTTGAGTATTTGGTGACTAGTAACTCCTTAACCAATGAAGATAATGTATTTCCTATTTTTTTTTAACTTCAAAAAGAGAGTTTCATATCAAGGATACTCAAAAGAATTACATCATGGTGGCCTAAACCTCCTATATTTACAAGAATCATATCCTTCTCAACCAAGAAAATATTGTAAGCTAATGTGGTACTTCTCTAACTTATTTAACATTATGTTAAAAATCAACTTTGACCAAAGTATTTTCAACTTTGCTAAAGTATTTAACATTGCTAAAAAACGTTGACTTAGTTATTCTTTAACAGCTAGGACCATTATTTAACATTGCTAAAGTTTCGACAGTTATGTTAAAAATCAACTTTGACCAAAGTATTTTCTCTAAAGCTTTTATAAAACCAATCAACCACTAACTTGCAATCCGACTCAACCCTAATAGATGTCCATCCAGTTTCTTTAGCCATATCCAAAGCTTGAACTAATAGCAAGTAGTTCTTCTTGCTGAGTACTAGATGTTGATCAGCACTTCTTTCCTGCACCTTTCAGCAACCCACACTCAATGAATTTTCTATTTAGTGCAAACAACTTATTAACTAAGTTGCAAATGTCACCGCCGAACGTCAGTAATATATTCTTTGTAGAATATTTTATATTTAGTACTTGCACAATATTCCATATGCCCGCAAGAAGGAAGAAGAGACGAAAGACAAAGAAGAAAAACCAGTAGGTCTTTATTATATATATATATATTGTCAAGTGACATTACAAAGTCTAAGAGAAATGAGAGAATATGACTCGAATCTACGATCTCTAAAGTATGGGTGTGGAGGTTTAACCAATTGCATCAACCCAACTTGTTTAAAAAAATACAGTTTCCCTATTGAATAACGGCCATTATTTTGATTGGATCACCAAAAACTCTCATTTCTTGCAATTTCTGTTACTTTCGCGTGGATTGATTTAGCAAAGTATGCATAATGAATAATATGCAAAATCAAAGCTGATATTCTGTGTATAATGTGAATATAATAGAAGAGCAAGTTCAGCAACTAGTTAAAATTTATAAAATCAATAATCAGTAACACTCAATCATATCAATTAAATCAAGACTAAAATCATAAAATTCATTAGGAATAGATCGAGCCAATTAACCTATTGATTAAATTAGATTGAAGCTAGTCATCTCATTGTGGATTATGGCCCTGCAATACCAATCATAATTAGCATGCTTATAACAATCATTCGACAAAATAAAGTGAGTTGATCATGATTATGCTAGTCCATACATGTAATATTTCTCTCAAGTTTGGTTAAATTCTTGAGGATTTTAAAAGCAAAAGTTTCTCACAATGTACCATTTGTTTAGAAAATAATAGAAAGAGTTCAATAGATAAAAGCTATGTCAATAATTTAACAATGAATCTTGTCGATTACGTCGAAATTAATTACCATGGCAAGGAGAAAAAAGAAGGTAAGTAAAAGCCAACATCTGCATTGCAATTTATATTCATAATGGAATTGAATGAAAGAAAGAGAGCAAAACGTAGCAACAGAGTGTAATTTTGCCAGCAAAAGTTTCTCATATATGCTCCCCCCTCCCACCCAAAAAAATAAAAGAAACCCAAAAGGTAAATTAATGCCGGCAATTCATCCTTGGCTTAGTTATACTCTCTTCCTTTTCATACAATGCCAAATAAATGATTGCTTTTGTCCAGTTTTTGTACATTACACTTTGCTTGATAACTATTACAAATATACCTATTTATATAGCAAAAAGGGCTAGAGATGGTTATAAGGAAATGATTCGTAGTATATATTCTTATTGATCTGCATGCAAGAGCGCATTTTGATATTCATCTTTCTGTAGATTTGGTCAGAATACTTTTGGACCCAATTGACAGATTTTGGAATGGCTGACTTTGTTGTATTCTACAATGTTCTGAAGAATATGAGATACGGTATGGGTTATGGTTAAGCCATTTATTATGTGTTTTGTCTCCAATGCAAATAGCCTTGTCTTTCTTTTTTAGAAAATTTGTTAGCTTTTCTGATTTACTGGTTGAGCCACTTAATACTCTTTTGACCTGTTTAGTGGGTATATATAAGCCCCGTTTAGTTCAACATATATAGAGAAACTAAATTTAGACAAGTCATTTATTAAATAATAGTACAGTAACTTTTATTATTACTACATAAAAGATTTAATTATCATTTAGGTTACATTCTCCAATTTAGCATTCCATACAACTTGCTCGTTATTGTGGCCAAATTTTTTCAATTGTATAGAAACTCCTTCATAAGAATGGCATGCATATAATCTTTTATATCACAATCAACAACCTTTTCAAAATTAAGATTAAAGTGTAATATTGTATGAGAAGTCAGGTAACATGATTCATAATATATACAAATGATTCACACAATGTTGAAGAAAGAGAAACAGAAGATATTGCCTCAGAAGAAAAATCTTCATCACAGGCAAAAAGGGAAAACAAAACAACAACTTTCACCAAACACAGTGGGTGTCTAACCACTTCTGGAAATTCGATCAATAGGCGTCCGTTGGAGATCATAGGCAACCGTTAGAGATTACATGTATATATAAATCTTTTACTCATTGTAAAGTATCAGTATTATCAATAAGAAATCAGAACAAGAAGTTCATCATCTTTCTTTAAGATCAGAACACTAAAGGTTCATAATTTCTACATGGTATCAGAGCAATGATTCTGAGAACCAACACATACAACAGTATGGCAGAACCATCGACCTCCGGCCAGCTTCACCATCACGACACCAATCCCAGACTGACCTCCATTCTGCTCACTGGCCACAACTACATACCGTGGGCCAAGGCGGCTCGGGTGAGCCTGAAAGGAAGAGGCAGACTGAGTTTCGTAGACGGCAGTAAGCCAAGGCCAGACCGAAACTCAGAGGAATGTGACATCATGGACAACCAGGTAATGACCTGGATAACAAATTCAATAGACCCAAAACTAGGTGAAATCTTTTATTTTGTGAAACAGGACTGGAACTCTAGGAAGAAATCCGGAGCAATTATTGTGAACAAAACAATTTTGCGCAAGTCTTTGAACTTAATCAGTACCGATGTTTTTAAAATCTAAGTTTAAAGAACTCGAAACCCTAAGACCGTTGACCACTGACCTGAAGGAACTCCAAGAGCGGGCTGAACAGGATATGGTGTTCCGTTTCTTGACGGCTCTCGACTCAAGCTACAAGGCGTTCCGGGCTCAGATCTTGATGTCGACAAAGAAACCAACTTTTGCCACGGTCGCAGCCATGGTTCAAAGAGAAGAAACCAAGCGACGAGTGATGAGTACCAGAGATGACAAGGCAGAGGCATTAGCCATGGCGACCCACGGATCCCTCCGAAACCCTAACCCTAGGGAAGGGGGAAGGCACCGCGGACAGCCAGGCGAGCCGGTGAAGTGCAGCCACTGCCGAAAGGAGGGGCACACCATGACCGGTGTTGGAACCTGCACCCTTATCTCCGGCAGAACTAGAGAAAGTTCTAGAAGGAGCGCGGGAATGACGAGCGAGGGGGCTCCACGAAGAATGACGAGCGAGGAGGCTCCGCGAAAACATTCCCCTTTTATACCGAGGGCTTCAGCGGAGCGGGTTACGGGTCTTGACCCGATCGAGACCGCAGAGCCCACATGACAGACGGACCCGGTTCGGGTAATGGGTACCGACCCGATCGAATGGAGGAAATGGACAAATCCAGATCCGTTAGAGCAGATCTGCACACAGACAACAACGCACAGATGGCTACACTGCTCAAACAATTCGGAGAATTTTTGCGCGACACCTCAGGTCCATCTATCTGCAATACTGTCAATTATTTTTCTAAGTCTGCAAATTTTTATCATAACTTAGAACACTAGATAATAGACTCTGGTGTCTCAGACCACATGACTCATAACACAAAAACCTACACAGTCTCACTAAATTAGAAAGACCACAACACGTGACGGTAGCCAATGGAAATAAAGTTCCAATTTTTGGCATAGGGTCCACCACATTGTTCACAAAAACCATTAACAACCTACTTTGCCTACCCTATTTTAACTCCAATCTCCTATCCGTCAGTAAAATAGCCAAAGACTTAAACTGCAATGTTACTTTTTCACCTGACAAAGTAATTTTTCAGGATTGAGTCACCGGGAGGAAGATTGGAAGTGAAATTTAGAAACGGTCTGTACTACTTAGAAGATAGCGACAAAACATGCCTTTCCACCTCCAGTACAGTACAACAAGATAAAATATTACATTGGAGATTCGGTCATCCCTCCGACAAAATCTTAAACAAATTACTCGGTTGTAATTCAGACTCTAGCAGTTGCTCAGTCTACAAACTTTCAAAACAAACCAGGCTACCCTTTCCACTATCTAGTAATATGACAAAACGATGTTTTGAATTAATTCATTCTGATGTTTGGGGACCCGCTCCGGTTGACTCATATAATAAATTCAAATATTTTGTTACATTTATTGATGATTTCTCTCGCACCACATGGTTATACCTTTTGAAATCAAAAAATGAAGTCTTTAGTTGTTTTCAAGAGTTCAACAAATTAGTTGAAACTCAATTTGAAACAACCATAAAAATCTTTAGGTCTGACAATGGAACCGAGTATACTAACAATACCTTTTTTGAGTTTTTTAAACAAAAGGGTATACGACATCAAACCACCTACATCCACACCCCACAACAAAATGGTGTCTCAGAACGCAAAAATCGACACCTTCTTGAAATGACTAGGTCTCTCCTCCTCCAAAACAACGTACCCAAAAGATACTGGTCCGATGCTATACTCACAGCAACCTACCTCATCAATCGGTTACCCAGTGTAAAATTGCATCTGAAAAGCCCTCTAGAAATTCTCAAAGGTAGGAAAATTAACCTAGATCATATACGAGTATTCAGATGTACATGCTTCGTACACATTCCAAGACTTGATAAATTGGACAAAACCTCAGTCAAAACCCTATTTTTGGGGTATTCCGCTGAGAAAAAGGGGTATAAGTGCTACGACCCAATAAACCATAAATTCTACATCTCGCGAGATGTGCAATTTTTAGAACTAGAATCCTATTACCCAAAGGACCCCGACAACCATGACCACCACCAAACGTTTCTGCTCCCTAACAGTATTATTTCCTATGATATCATAAGACAGGAACAGGATACCGCATCAGCCGCACCTGAGACAACTACCTCAGGGGGAGCAACTGATGAGGTAGCTGTCACTGATGAATCGGTAATCGTAAGAAGGTCAACAAGGCAAACTCAACCCCCAGCAAGATTAAAAGACTACGTGTCCCATCAGGTTCTATACCCTATCCAAAATTTCCTATCTTATGACAAAATCTCTAACATCCACAGGGCATACTTGGGAAAAATTGATGAAACAATTGAGCCAAAGATCTATCAAGAAGCCCAACTCGACCCCAAATGGAGAAAGGCGATGAATGAAGAACTCCTAGCCTTGGAAAAGAATGAAACTTGGGACATAATCCCACTATCCAACGGGAAGAAACCTGTAGGATGTAAATGGGTCTACAAGACCAAATACAACAGCAACGGCACCATCGAAAGATATAAAACCCGACTAGTTGCCAAGGGCTTTACTCAGACATGTGGAGTGGATTACCAGGAGACGTTCGCTCCAGTGGCAAAAATGAACACGATCCAAGTGTTACTATCCGTTACCACCACCCTCAGTTAGAAACTATATCAAATGGATGTAAAAAACGTATTCCTCCAAGGAAATCTGGAAGAAGAAGTATATATGTCCCTACCTCTAGGACACGAGAAAACAACGCACCCATCTCTGGTATGTAGATTAAAGAAGGCTATCTACGGTCTGAAACAGTCACCAAGGGCATGGAAAATTAAGCTTGTCTATTTTAAAAATTAACTTTGTCAAAAGCTATGCTGACTCATCTATGTTTGTCAAACACACGAGCAACTTCACCACCATCATTTTAGTCTACGTAGATGACACATCATCACCGAAAATAACCACGATGAAATATGGAGTGTTCAACAATTTCTAAAAGGGGAGTTTGATATTAAAGATCTAGGAAAATTGAAATACTTCCTAGGGATAGAAATAGCTCACTCGAAAAAGGGACTATTTCTATCTCAAAGAAAATATATCTTAGACTTGTTAAAAGAAACTGGCATGATAGGGGCAAAACCTGCTAGCACACCAATGGAAACCAACAGAAAATAGGACTTAATGATAGCAAACCATTAACTGATATTGGCCAATATCAAAGACTAGTAGGAAAACTAATTTATCTAACGGTTACAAGACCAGATATCACTTTTCCAGTTAGCGTTATCAGCCAATTCATGCACGCACCCTGCACGAATCACCAGGCAGCCGTAAAAAGGATACTCAGATACCTTAAAGGAACACCTGGTCAAGGGATATGGATGAGGAGAACTGGGGCAAACTCCGTTGTTGGATACACTGATGCAGACTGGGCAAGTAGTTATGGTAGAAAATCTACAACTGGTTTCTATGTCTTTGTAGGTGGAAATCTAGTAACCTGGAAGAGCAAGAAACAAACAGTTATAGCAAGGTCAAGTGCAGAGTCAGAATACAGAGCCATGGCCTCCACTGCTAGTGAACTCACATGGATTAGACATCTCCTTCAAGACATGAAGGGTGAGATAAAAAAATGATAGGGATGCACTGTGACAACCAAGCAGCACGTCACATTGCAATGAACCCAATTTTCCATGAGAGAACCAAACACATTGAAGTGGACTGTCACTTCATAAGGGAGAAGGTACAGTCGGGAGAAATCGTCATTCCTTTTGTTCGTAGTGAAGACCGGCTGGCTGACATCTTCACCAAAGCCCTCGACAAAAATAACCTCCAAAGAATACTTAACAAGTTGGGCTCGATCAACCTATACGAACCCAACTTAAGGGGGAGTGTTGAAGAAAGAGAAACAGAAAATATTGCCTCAGAAGAAAAATCTTCATCACAGGAAAAAGGGGAAAACAGAATAGCAACTTTCACCAAACACAGTGGGTGTCTAACCACTTGTAGATACCATATTTTATCCGGCCTAATACATGAAATATACATGCTTTATATTTTGGCTCTTATAATAATCCAAGACTATATGTATAATTTGAAAACTAATCCAATACTAAAATAAGAAAAGTGGTCCAAAGACTAAAAAGTAAAAATTGAAAAAAAAGGACTAAAAAAATAAAAATTGAAAAAAAGACTAAAAGTAAAAAAGGTAAACCCTAATTTTGCCTATAAATAGGAATGAAGTCTTCACTTAAGGGGAGGTCTTTTGGGAGTAAAAAAAAAGGGGGAAGTCATTTTTTAGAGTGAGAAAGAGAGGTGATTTTAGAGAGAGGAAGAGGTTACACACTTCTATTATCTTCATCTTCTTCCATTTCTTCTTCTCAAAGTAGCTTAATTGTTTGGTACATTTGTTCATAATATATTTTGTTCACCTCTCTTCTTCATATGAATGTAGTTGATATCTTTTATATTTTTTTATATATAAGTGGATTGTTCATTCTTTATCATTTCTTCATTTAAATTTTAACATTTTAATTTCATGCTTTGATGATTTATTTACAAGTTGGATATTGAGATGTCTTTGTCATCAACTTAATTAATGAGGATGATGATAAAGCTTTTGAGGGGTGGAAAAATTAACCAAATGTGAATCAACCCTTTTAATAGGTTGAAAGTGTACATTTGATGCAAAGATTTCCTAGGATACTTTTCTCACACATAACAATGCATAAAATAGAGAGTAAAACCTCTATACAAGATTATGCAAATATCTAAGTTGTGAAATTTTCAATTTTCCTACAAAGTCTTTTCTTTTTTTAAATATTATGTTCATCATTTTGTGACACTTGTTTGAACTAATTATCATTCATGATCATCCTATTTGCTATTTGATTAACAATGACTAATGAGGGAAGGAAAGAAAAAATGACAATTAGTAGACTAAGTAGTAAAAAATATAGACATATTTATGTTAAAGAAATATACTGTTTATTTTTCATCATTTTTTTTTCAATTTATTTATTTATATAATAATAATAATATTATTATTATTATATTATATTATAATATATAATATTATAAAAAAACAAGAAAGGTGTGGAACAGAGGAACTTTTCCTCTGTTACACCATGCAACAGAGGAACTTTTCCTCTGTTACACCATGCAACAGAGGAAACTTTCCTCTGTTGCAAACGTTGCAACAGAGGAAAGTATTCCTCTGTTGCAGCAAGAGATGCATTGCAACGTTTGCAACAGAGGAAAGTATTCCTCTGTTGCAGCAAGAGATGCATTGCAACGTTTGCAACAGAGGAAAGTATTCCTCTGTTGCAGCAAGAGCTGCATTGCAACGTTTGCAACAGAGGAAAGTATTCCTCTGTTGCAGCAAGAGATGCATTGCAACGTTTGCAACAGAGGAAAGTATTCCTCTGTTGCAGCAAGAGCTGCATTGCAACGTTTGCAACAGAGGAAAGTATTCCTCTGTTGCAGCAAGAGCTGCATTGTAGCTCTTGCTATATACATACATATATATATATATAAATTTTAAATTTGTTTTTTCTTTCATTTATTACATAATATAGCCTTTTTACTTTATTCTTAAATTGTTTTGTATGTTTTATATAATCTCAACATTTTATGTTTTCTATAATTTGACATCCTATAACTTATCTCTATTCTTTTACTTCCATTTTGTTGTAATTATTAACATTAATTTCCTTTACATGTTTATTTATTTAGCATTCTTGCATTGTCATGCTTATAATGCGATTCTTGTATTATTATAATTAATGTTCATGTATGTGTGGATTATAATTTTAATAATTAGATTTAGATTTTGTTACTTCTATTATTTAATTTTCACTAAAAAAAGGCCGACGATGGACTTTGAGATTTTTGGGATATCAAACTTCTTGAACTACTGAGGTGAGGAGTTATTCTTGGGATAGCGAGAATAACTCTAATAATGCTTTGATTTAAAAAGATATAAGAATACAAAAAAATAATTTTTTTAATGGTCTTTGATACAAAGTAAAAAATAATTTATTTTGTTCATTTCTATGATATAAAATGCATCAAATGAGACATTCAAAAATGAATCGCTTTAACCTTTGCCCTAAAATAAAAAATTGGATAGCATTTGATTAAATTTGGAAACCATTTTATAATGGGTATTGTGAGGTGCTAATACTTTCCCCACACACAAACGACTCCCGAACCAACTTTGAGTTTTCGTAGACAAAAAATTTTCGTCTTAAAATTGGGTGACCAATCACACCCTAAAATGATTAGTGGCGACTCCAAATTTATTTTTCCTTAAAAAATGAATTTTTTTTAATCGCCACTCCGCGTCGCACGCACGTTGCAACAGCTTGGCGACTCCACTGGGGACCTTAACAATTGGTCTAACCATCTTTAGATCAATAGAGAGTCAAACCAAAATTTCATCCTATGTTATCCTTTTGTATTGGTTCTTGTTTCGTTTATATGATTTATTAATTTTTTTCGTAACAGTAGTCGTACATAAGTTTTTTTTTACAAAGTATATTTTTTTACATAATTTTTATTTTCGCACATACACACTAGCCCTATACCAGGGCTTTCCCTTTAGGATTAGCGAGAATGAGTAGTGGAATGCCTTCGTGGAATTGAGGTTCCCGTGGAGGCTCATGAAAGTTCTCACTTAGGTCGACCCTTTCGGGATACCGTTTGGGGGCCCCTGTTACTCTATTCAGATAACACTGTGGACAACTTGAGAGCCTATTAAGAGATTTTTAGATCCCAACCACACATGTATTATGTTTTTAGAGCCCACATCATGACCAACGTTAGATTTCTGCTAAAATCATGATCAATTTTGTGCATGTATATATGTCTTGTGTCACTTAAACATGTCTTCTCTTCATTGTTTTGCTTCTAACTCCATCTTTCTGTTTTGCATACATGCATAATGCTGCGTAATGAGATTGTAAAGAAGTATTCAATTCATTCATATTTTAGAGACAATGACTCCCACTTCGAGTGTGATAGAAGATCAAGTTACGGTAGCCCAATGGTTAGAGGAATCGCAAAAACATAAAGGAGATTGTCTGAAAAAGGAAGACATTGTTCTTCTACCATCAATCACTAAGATAAAGTTCTCACGCATTAACTTGGAGAGGTTGAAGAAGATATGGGAGGATTTTTCATCAGAGCAGAAAAATTTGTTTGTCGGAAAATATGTTCACATAGCTTATCTATTGTACATTGTAGTCAACGTTCCCGTCCTTGAAGCTTTAATACATTTCTGGGACCCTCATTATAGATGTTTCACCTTCGGAATAATTGATCTTACTCCCACAATTGAAGAATATCAAGGACTACTGAATGTCCCGTAGCAAAATGCCGACAAAGTTTATAACTATGACAAAAAACTCATGTTGCAGAGAGCCTTGTCTAAGCTCTTGGGTACTGTCCATGCTTCTGAGATTGAGAGAAGTTTGAAAATTAAAGGGGGAAATGAGTGTGTGTCGTTCGATTACCTCTTAGATCTCACCCAGAATTTCTTGAAGGAGGATAAAGGCATGACTCTTTATGCTCTGTGTATTTATGACGCCGTGTTATTTCCAAAGATCCAAGGTTATATGGATGATAAAGTGATAAAAATATTCCTTCAAGTTGAACATGGTGTTAACCCTGTTATCTCAATTCTCGCTGAGATTATTCGTTCTTTGAATCACATCCGAGTGTCTGGAAAAGGAAAGTTCATTGGCTCCTCAACTCTTTTGTGTATTTAGATTCTCAGCCATTTAAGATGTCCGCTAGATTTCAAGTGTCCTCAAGTTAAGTTCTCAAGTCCATGGATGAAGACGAGGATCCCTCTTGCAGAATTTGGAATGGCCAAATGGAATCCGCAGTTTCCCAAAAAAGGGGCTTGGCTCTCATACCTATCCAAGTTGAAAGATGAGAATGTTATTTGGAAAGCCCATTGGATGCCGTTAACACCAATGATCTACAGATGTGGTGATTTTCAATGGGTTCCGCTCCCGGGACCATGGGGTTGTACTAGTTATGCTCCGCTAATGGCACTCCGTCAATTATACATGAGACAGTTTATCCCCACCACGCATGCATTGAAGGATATTGAGGTTAGTTACGATTCTCAAGAAATTGAACTAAAACTACAGCAGCTGATTGGAGCTTGGAAAATAACAAGAAGGATGCGAAATGAAAAGAATCGCATGAACTGCACAAAGGAGTATGAAGCATGGCTTGAGAGTAGAAACAAAATAATTATTGCCTTACCAATTGAGGATGTACCATTAGCCAAATCACTGGAAGTTCATCAAAAGATTGCTAAAAAGGAGGAGCTAGATGAGTTATATGAGGAGCGTCAAAAAGTTCTAGCCCTTTTGGAAGAAAACAGACGACTAGCAGTCGAGGCGAATTTGTCTGAGAAGCACAGAATCGAAGCTGAAGAACGACTCAAAGAGTTAAGAAATAAGGTTGAGGATCAGGCGTATCTAAAGCGGAAAAACTCAGAGTTGGGAACTGACACTCGCCAATTGGGCAACAAAATTAGAAAGATGGCGGAAGACAATAAGAACTTGCGAGGGGTAATCTACGAACAAGAGGATCAAATCGTGAAGTTAGAGAGGGAAAATAAACTGGTACGAGAAATTCTAGAAGAGGTGAAGGGAACTGTTGATAAGAAAAATGCGTACATCGTCGAGTTAGAAGAGCAATATGACGCCTTACGACGAATCGTTGATAATTTGCAAGTTGATTTAGAGAATCAGAAAGTTAAAAAGACTGAGTCAACAAATGATTCTGAAGAATTATTGAAAGTCATCGCAAGCCTTGAGCACCAAGTTAGAGCTTATCAGAACGTGGCAGAAAGGTTGGCAAGAAACAATGACGCTAATGTTGATATACTGAGATATGATTATCAGTTGCTACAACAAGAGTACAACTCGATTCGACAACGATCTGGGCAGGCTGTGGAATGGCTTAAAGGCATGGCTGTGAGAGCGGGCAATTTGGCGGAACAAGCTTCATTTTTGAAAACAAATGTCTTGCCCATCCATCCTAATGGGGAGAACTTGTCTAAATTTTTGGAAGAGGTCAACCGGGATTTGGGTCATTTTGGTCGTTTTGTATGAACTCATGTTATGAAGTAATGTAATTGACTTCTACATACTCAAATGTAGTGGATGGCTCTACTAATTGAATGAAATTGATTACTTTAGAACTTTCACTTTGCGCAGTATCATTTCTCATGCATAAGTTTACTCTCATTATTTCTTCTTTTTATTAGCAAAAATCTACATCTCATTGCTTTATTTTTATTTTAAAGAAATTTTTCAAAGATAGCCCGACAACTTCGACATCCCTATCGAACTCGAGCTCAAGTTAGGGTCATGGACGAGCAGGAAAGAGAGCAATCACGAGAGGAAATGAAGGAAGAGATTAGGGAGCTAAAAGAGCAAATGGCTAAAGTCCTCGAACTCCTGGCCGCAAGTAAGGGAAAGGCCTGTTTTGAAAATCCGCAAGGAGCTCAATCATCACAAAATCAACTGCCAAACGATACTCCACTTTACCCTCCTGGGTTCACTCCAACATATCAACGTCATCAGGTTGACCAGTTTCAGCACGCTTCACCACCAATAAATATCCAGCATCATCCATTTCCAAATGTCCAGGAAACAATGCAGACAGGAAAAACTGGGTACAACCCATCCGCGATGGCATGTGGTCACAACCAGACTTTCACTCCACAAGGCGAACTTGTTAACGAGCCAATCATCATAACCGATGTTGATGACCTAAAGATACATAAGCCTATTACCAAGCCAAGTGATGACCCACGATCGAAAGATAAATTGGACTTTCTGGAGGAGAGATTACGTGCTATTGAAGGTTCTGATGTATACGGTACCATTGATGCCACCCAATTATGTTTGGTCCCTGATGTGAACATCCCACATAAATTCAAACTACCTGAGTTTGAAAAATATGATGGTAGTACGTGCCCCAGAAGTCACCTTATTATGTACTGCAGAAAAATGGCTGCTTGTGCAAATGATGATAAGCTGCTGATTCATTTCTTTCAAGATAGCCTGATGGGAGCCGCATCTCGTTGGTATATCCAATTGGATAACCAACATATTCGAAGGTGGAAAGATCTAGCAGATGCTTTTTTAAGACAATATAAGTACAACATAGACATAGCCCCTGATCGTTTGGACTTACAAAGGATGGAAAAAAAACCTACAGAAGGCTTTAAAGAATATGCACAAAGGTGGAGGGAGTTAGCTGCTCAGGTACACCCCCCATTGTCAGACAAGGAGATGGCTGGAATGTTTATTAACACCTTGAGACCTCCATTCTATGACAGAATGATTGGAAACGCTTCAAACAACTTCTCTGACATCATAGTGATCGGTGAAAGGATTGAGTATGGGATAAAGAATGGAAGAATTTTGGAAATTATATCAGATACATCGTCAGTAAAAAAGGGGCCTCCATTGAAGCGAAAAGAAAGGGATGTGCAGATGATCAATTCCGGGTACCCATCACAAGCTGTGAACCCGGGATCAGGATTTTCAAAGTATGGGGAAGGACCCAAGTCTACGACATCATACGTGGCTAATACCTCACAAATTCCGTACAATTATCACTCTCAACAATCAACATTTCAAAATAACCCAAGGCCCGGTTTCAGACCACCGGCCCACCAGCAAAATATTGGTCAGGCTGATCAGCCTCTGAGGGGAAATAGAAATAATCAACGTTTTATCCAATATGATCCAATCCCCATGTCATATACAGAACTCTTACCACAATTGATACGGAATAATCAATTGGTGCCAATTCCTTACGAACCTCTACAACCACCATACCCAAGGTGGTATGATCCGACTGCTCGCTGTGAGTATCATGCTGGGGCAGTGGGACATTCGACTGAGAATTGCACGGCATTAAAAGGTAGAGTACAGGCACTGATCAAGGCTGGATGGTTGAATTTCAAAAAGGCAAATGGGAATCCAGATATCAATTCCAACCCTCTACCAAATCATGGGAATCCTGCCGTGAATGCAATTGAGGAATATTTTTCATATGGAAAGAGGGACGTGGAAGATGTGAGCACGTCAATGGAAACACTTTTTCATCTTCTTTCTAGAGCAGGGTACACCTACCCAACACGCTCAGAGGATGAGTGCGTTTCTAGGAAGCCTATGCATGACTTCGATTGTTTGTTTCATAAGAAGGTGACAGGGCATACAATTGAGGAGTGTGCTGATTTTAAAAAGGAAGTGCAAAAGTTGTTGGATGCAAAGATACTTACGATAAGTCATAAAGGAGAAAGGGAATACCAAGAAGATGACTCTTTAGTCCTCATGATAACTAAAGAATCATCTGAAGTTAATGTTGAAATGTCATCCTATATCCCAAAACCTCTCACAATACATTACGAGGAAAAGTCAACTCGCACCACTACGTCTTATGCTCCGATGCCTATCACCATTCAAATACCGGGTGCGTTCGCTTACAAAGATTCAAGAGCAGTACCCTGGATGTACGGATATGAGGTTATTACAAGCAGTAACGACAAAACCCAAGAGCTAAATCTGTCTGACCTCGATCTC
This sequence comes from Datisca glomerata, assembly GCA_003255025.1. Lineage (NCBI taxonomy): Eukaryota > Viridiplantae > Streptophyta > Magnoliopsida > Cucurbitales > Datiscaceae > Datisca > Datisca glomerata. Next base: position 300,149 of record QANY01004318.1, on the reverse strand, counting down.
CCCATAACTAATATTTCGGGAGTAGGTGGGATGACGAGGAGTGGCAGATGCTACACGCCAGAAGTTTTGAAAACGGATAAAAGCGATGTGTTTGAAAGGCAAAGGAAAGGGAAGGCCAAAGAAGGCGACAATGGTCATGAATTCCAAGGAGAAATGCATGGCGGCCAAGTGATAGACCCAGATATAATAAGAGGTACGGAGAAAGAAAGAGCAGTGTCTGAAGAAGAAGTATGTGAATTTTTGAAGCTCATCAAGCAAAGCGAGTATAAGGTGATTGAACAACTTAATCGCTTACCTGCTCGCATATCCTTACTGTCACTCTTTCTGAATTCTGAACCACATCGCCAAGCATTATTGAAGGTTTTGAATCAAGCATATGTCTGTCATGACATTACGGTGGATAAGTTGAGTGGAATTGTGGGAAATATTACCGCACCGAATTTTATCACTTTCACAGATGATGAAATCCTGGCCGATGGTATTGGGCACACCAGAGCTTTACATATATCCATAAAATGTAGGGGTTATATTGTTGCACAAGTATTGATTGATAACGGCTCATCTCTAAATGTAATGCCAAGATTCACACTAGCAAAGCTCCCAGTGGACGCGACACATATGCGGCCGAGCATGATGATAGTAAGAGCATTCGACGGCACCCGAAGAGAAGTAATCGAAGACATAGAGATACCTATCCGAATTGGACCATGCATATTCAATATTATTTTTCAAGTGATGGACATAAATCCAGTGTACAGTTTCCTTTTGGGTCGACCATGGATTCACTCTGTTGGGGCAGTACCTTCTTCCTTACATCAGAAGCTGAAATTCATAATGGATCATAAACTCATTTGTATATATGGGGAATAAGATTTTTTGGTATCCAAGCCAGCCACCATGCCATATGTCGAGGCGGCAGAGGAAGCATTGGAGTGCTCATTTCGATCATTTGAGATTGCGTACACCACGTTTGTTGCTAGTGGGAAACCCTCTCCAATGCCAAACCTATCAAAATCATCTCAAATGGTTGCAAGGTTGATGATCAAAGGGGGATACCAGCCAGGTAAGGGACTCGGGAGTGAGCATAGGCATAAAAAAGTTAATTGACTGGGACAAGAATGAGCAAAGGTTTGGACTTAGATATAGACCAACCATGGCTGATAGAGGTAGAGTGGAAGATCAAAAGAAAGAAAAGAGGATTGCTAGGCTTGAAAATAGGGAATTCGATGTGGAAATGGCAAACATACTCCATATTTCTAAATTCTTTAGAAGTGGGGGAATTTCATTCGAAGAACCGGTTATAGTAGAGCAGTACAACCTTGAAGATGATATCGCCGAGCTTTCAATATCCGCAATCCTGGGAAAATCATCAAGTTCAAGTACAGAGGACTTGGTTTTTCGATAGGATTCAGATCATGAACTTAACAATTGGGACGTCACCGAACTACCAATACTTCTCGAGAATTTTCAAGAGTAATGTGTTCATGCCAAAATTCTAATGATTATACCCAATGCCTTAGGAATTTCATTGTTATGGGCCTATGTTCTCATCTATTTCATGTCATCTTTTTGAATGAAAATCCAAAAAACTTGTTTCGTCTCCTTTTGCTGATGATAAATATAATTCCAGTTTCTTTTTGTTTCTTCCTTTTATGTCTTCTTTTTCCATTTCTGAAATGTTGTCCATACTCATGCATTGTTTATTTATTTTTATTTTTTTCTTCTTCTTTTCATCCAATAATCTGATTCAGGTTTGAGAACAGTGATTTTGAAAACAAGATTATAAGCAACAACTTTGACAATCCCGTTCTTAGCGTAGAGTCAGGTGAAAGTGACGAGGATAATTTCAAACCATTTCTGAAAATGTTAAAAATGGTAGATTCAGATGAAAAAATAACTCAACCATATCAAGAGTTAACGGAGGTGATAAATTTGGGATTGGAGGGAGAGACGAAAGAAGTCCAAATCAGCACTTCTATGTCAAGCCAAGGCCGCCAAGAATTAATTGACTTACTCAAAGAGTATATTGATGTCTTTGCATGGTCTTACCAAGATATGCCAGGTCTTGACACTGATATCGTGGTTCATCATTTGCCACTTATGCCCGAAAGTAAACCAGTGCGACAAAAGTTAAGGAAAATGAAACCAGACATGCTGGTACAGATCAAAGAAGAAGTTAAAAAGCAAGTAGATGCGGGTTTTCTAGAAGTAGCAAAATATCCTGAATGGGTTGCTAACATAGTCCCAGTGCTGAAGAAAAATGGGAAAGTAAGGGTGTGCGTCGATTATAGAGATTTAAATCGGGCAAGCCCCAAGGATAATTTTCCATTACCCCATATCGATGTCTTAGTAGATAACACTGCGGGACATTCAACCTTCTCTTTCATGGATGGTTTTTCGGGGTATAACCAAATCAAAATGGCTCCTGAAGACCGTGAAAAGATGACTTTTATAACTTTGTGGGGTACATTTTGTTATAAGGTTATGCCATTTGGTCTGAAGAATGCAGGGGCAACTTACCAGCGGGCAATGGTAACATTGTTTCATGATATGATGCATAAAGAAATCGAAGTGTACGTTGATGATATGATTGCCAAATCACGTCAAGGAGAAGATCATACGGTCACTCTACGAAAACTATTTAGACGGTTGAGAAAGTTCCAGTTAAAGCTTAACCCGACAAAATGTACATTCGCAACGTCTTCAGGGAAACTACTTGGTTTTGTCGTGAGCAAGGAAGGAATAAAAGTTGACCCTGATAAGGTTCGAGCCATCATTGATATGCCACCACCTCAAACTCAAAAGGAAGTTAGAGGTTTCTTGGGGAGATTAAATTACATAGCCCGTTTCATCTCACAACTAACTGCAACTTGTGAAGCTATCTTTAAACTTCTCCGCAAAAGTGATACAGAAGGATGGAATGATGATTGTCAAATTGCTTTTGAGAAGATCAAGCAATACTTGCAAAATCCACCCATACTTGTTCCTCCAACTCCAGGGCGTCCACTCATTTTGTATCTTACAGTAACAGAAAAATCCATGGATTGCGTACTTGGTGAGCATGACGCTTCTGGAAGGAAAGAACAAGCAATATACTATTTAAGCAAAAGGTTCACAAATTATGAGGCTAATTATTCGATGTTGGAGAAAACGTGTTGTGCATTGGCCTGGGTTGCTCATCGGCTTAGACAATACATATTATACCACACCACTTGGTTAATTTCAAAGATGGACCCTATCAAGTATATCTTTGAAAAGCCATCACTTTCTGGACGGATTGCTAAATGGCAAATGTTACTCACAGAATATGATATTGTCCACGTCACGAGGAAGTCAATAAAAGGAAGCGTACTTGCTGATTATCTGGCGGATCAACCAATGCAAGATTATGAGCCTATGAAGTTTGATTTCCCTGATGAGAGCATTTCAGCGATATTCAAAAATGAAGAAGAATCTGCAGACCCAGAATTGTGGACAATGTTATCTGATGGTGCATCTAATGATGTAGGACATGGAATTGGGGCAATCCTCATAACACCTAAAGGAATTTTTTTTCCATTTTTGCCAAAACTATGCTTTGACTGTAAAAATAATGTGGCAGAATATGAGGCATGTTCCATGGGAATTCAAGCAGCTTGTGATATGAAGATAAATAAGCTTCGAGTGTACGGAGATTCGCTATTGGTGATACGACAACTGAACGGAGAATGGGAAGCTAGAGACTCTAAGCTAATACCTTATAAAACACATGTCACTAAGTTAAGTCGAACTTTTGAAGTGATCTCATTTGACCATATACCCAGAGAGACTAATCAAATCGCAGATGCGCTGCAACTCTAGCGTCCATGTTTGCTGCAGACTTTAAGGAAGAAGTTCAACCCATAAAAATTGAGAGGCGAGATTTTCCTACTCACTGTATGAGCATTGAAGAAGAGCCAGACACAAGACCTTGGTATTACGACATCAAACAGTATATAAAGAATGGAGAATATCCATCTAAGGCTTCTGAGAATGATAAACGCACTATTGGAAGATTGTCCATGGGTTTCTTCTTGAATGGTGAAATACTCTACAAAAGAAACCATGATATGGTGCTCTTAAGATGTGTTGATGCAAGGGAAGTGAATCAAATCATAGAGGAGATTCATGAAGGAATTTTTGGAGTTCATGCTAATGGATATATGATGGCCAAACAAATCTTGAGAGCAGGATATTATTGGTTAACTCTAGAATCTGATTGCATCAAGTACGCCAGGAGATATCATAAATGTCAAATTTATGCGGATAAAATTCACGTACCTGCATCCCCTTTACATGTAATGGCCGCGCCTTGGCCGTTCTCTATGTGGGGCATAGACGTCATTGGTCCCATCACACCCAAAGCCTCTAACGGGCGTCGCTTCATTTTGGTATCTATAGACTATTTTACCAAATGAGTGGAGGCAAGTTCTTATTCAAGTGTAACCAAAAGTGCGGTTGTTAAGTTTATTAAAAAATAGATAATTTGTCTATATGGTCTACCTAGAAGGATCATCACAGATAATGGGACAAATTTAAATAACAAGATGATGAAAGAATTATGTGAGCAATTCAAAATTAAGCATCATAATTAATCTCTTTATCGTCCGAAAATGAACGGAGCAGTGGAAGCAGCCAATAAGAACATAAAAAGGATCATAGAGAAGATGACAGAGGTTTATAAAGATTGGCATGAGATGCTCCCGTTTGCACTGCATGGGTACCGCACATCAGTCCGAACATCAACTGGGGCAACGCCATTCTCTTTGGTATATGGCATGGAAGCAGTCCTTCCAATTGAGGTGGAAATTCCCTCCCTCAGAGTCTAAATGGAGGCGAAATTAGAAGAAGCAGAGTGGGTACAGACACGACATGAGCAATTAAATTTTATCGAGGAAAAAAGATTGACTGCATTATGTAGAGGGCAATTATATCAAAGAAATATGATGCACGCATATGACAAAAAATTACGTCCCCGATGTTTCAGAGAAGGAGACTTGGTGTTAAAAAAGATACTCCCATATCAAAAGGATCACCGAGGGAAGTGGACCCCAAATTATGAGGGACCTTTCATTGTCAAGAAGGCTTTCTCGGGAGGAGCTCTCATGCTAACAAACATGGATGGAGATGATTTACTGCACACGGTTAATTCTGATGCAGTCAAGAAGTACTTCGTTTGACCACTCTAAGTATGGGAAAATGAAGTTAAAAAAAATGCTAAAGCTGTCTCGAATACTGGAGAAATTCTTCTTACATTTTTTTTCTTCTATTTTCTTTTTCCAAACCATCGTTTGTAAACACTGTTCATCATCAATGAAGAGCCTTTTTTTTCTTCTTTCTTTCCCAGTTGACAAATACATATACTTCATCTTCTCTTTATTTCCATTATTTCTTATTCCTCTCAGTTCTAAGATATCATTAATTACTCTTGAAATAACTCAGAAGAATAAACTTGGTTAGTTGAAAGCTAATTGAAAAAAAATTGGAACTAAGAAAGGTGACCTGATTGTAAAGTAAAATCTAAAAAGTCATCACGAGGAAGGTCAATATGCGCATGACAAGGGCTAAAGCGAAATTGGAGGATTACCCAATTAGAAGTACAGAAGAGAAGCAGAGAGATTATTCACCACTGACATGGAGCCAAATACTGGGGCATAAACTAATAAATAAGGATGTATCATTTTCCTAAAAATATGCTCGATACCTCATTGTGAGTCCATGATACTAGGCCAAGTGATTGTTCTAAAGGGTGTTGGATATGGTTAAAAATCATCATATAATTTTCTTATAAAGGTTCACAATCATGCATAACATACACCACATTAGTTGTTCTGACAAATTCAGGTGCATGAATCACTTAATGATATTCTTTCGAAATTCACACAGGACCTTCCAACATTTAAAGCATGCATTAGTCTAGCTTTGTTGTCATGAGACTTGCATAAGTCAACTTCAACATCAATTAATATGGTTAAATCGAACCCGAATTGAGTCGAGGTCGAAACCCGGTGTCAACGCCGGGTCCATTTCTTTTTCAATTAATGTGGTTAAATCGAACCTGAATTGAGTCGAGGTCGAAGCCCGGTGACAGCGCCGGGTCCATTTCCTTTTCAATTAATGTGGTTAAATCGAACTCGAATTGAGTCGTGGTCGAAGCCCGGTGTCAGCGCCGGGTCCATTTCTTTTTCAATTAATGTGGTTAAATCGAACCCGAATTGAGTCGAGGTCGAAGCCTGGTGTCAGCGCCATGTCCATTTCTTTTTCAATTAATGTGGTTAAATCGAACCCGAATTGAATCGAGGTCGAAGCCCGGTGTCAGCGCCGGGTCCATTTCCTTTTAAATTAATGTGGTTAAATCGAACCCGAATTGAGTCGAGGTCGAAGCCCAGTGTCAGCGCCGGGTCCATTTCCTTTTCAATTAATGTGGTTAAATCGAACCCAAATTGAGTCGAGGCCGAAGCCTGCATCCACCCAGGTTCGTTTTCCTTTTCAAATATCTTCGGTTAAATCGAACCCGACTTCGTCGCGGTTGAAGCCCGGTGTCAGCGCCTGGTCCACTTCAAATATCTCAGTTAAATCGAACCCGCATTGAGCGAATTCGAAGCCTGTGTCTATCCAGGTCCATTTCGCTCCATCTCATAGAGCCTTATTTAGTCGAGGTTTCTATTCCCTATTTCATATATTATTGTACCGATCAAAATACTTATCTACGCCTTTGTACACGTTCTGAGATCGGAAGCGTGCTCAAAGAGGGCAGCTGTAGATACCATATTTTATCCGGCCTAATACATAAAATATACATGCTTTATATTTTGGCTCTTATAATAATCCAAGACTATATGTATAATTTGAAAACTAATCCAATACTAAAATAAAAAAAGTGGTCCAAAGACTAAAAAGTAAAAATTGAAAAAAAAGGACTAAAAAATAAAAATTGAAAAAAAGACTAAAAGTAAAAAAGGCAAACCCTAATTTTGCCTATTAATAGGAATGAAGTCTTCACTTAAGGGGAGGTCTTTTGGGAGTAAAAAAAAGGGGGAAGTCATTTTTTAGAGTGAGAAAGATAGGTGATTTTAGAGAGAGGAAGAGGTTCCACACTTCTATTATCTTCATCTTCTTCCATTTTTTCTTCTCAAGGTAGTTTAATTGTTTGGTACATTTGTTCATAATATGTTTTGTTCACCTCTCTTCTTCATATGAATGTAGTTGATATCTTTTGTATTTTTTATACATAAGTGGATTGTTCATTTTTTATCATTTCTTTTCATTTAAATCTTAACATTTTAATTTCATGCTTTGATGATTTCTTTACAAGTTGGATATTGAGATGTCTTTGTCATCAACTTAATTAATGAAGATGATGATAAAGCTTTTGAGGGGTGGAAAAATTAACCAAATGTGAATCAACCCTTTTAATGGGTTGAAAGTGTACATTTGATGCAAAGATTCCCTAGGATAATTTTTTCACACATAACAATGCATAAAATAGAGAGTAAAACCTCTATACAAGATTATGCAAACATCTAAGTTGTGAAATTTTCAATTTTCCTACAAAGTCTTTTCTTTTTTAAAAATTATGTTCATCATTTTGTGACACTTGTTTGAACTAATTATCATCCATGATCATCCCCTTTGCTATTTGATTAGCAATGACTAATGAGGGAAGGAAAGAAAAAATGGCAATTAGTAGACTAAGTAGTAAAAAAAATAGACATATTTATGTTAAAGAAATATATTGTTTATTTTTCATCATTTTTTTTCAGTTTATTTATTTATTTAATAATATTATTATTATTACTATTATATTATATTATAATATATAATATTATAAAAAAACAAGAAAGGTGTGTAACAGAGGAACTTTTCCTCTGTTACACCATGCAACAGAGAAAACTTTCCTCTGTTGCAACGTTTACAACAGAGGAAAGTATTCCTCTTGCAATGCAGCTCTTGCTAAATACACACACACACACACATATATATATAAATTTGTTTTTAAAATTTTTTTTTCTTTCATTTATTACATAATATAGCCTTTTTACTTTATTCTTGCATTTTTTTGTATGTTTTATATAATCTCAACATTTTATGCTTTCTATAATTTGACATCCTATAACTTATCTCTATTCTTTTACTTCCATTTTGTTGTAATTATTAACATTAATTTCCTTTACATGTTTATTTATTTAGCATTCTTGCATCGTCATGCTTATAATGCGATTCTTGCATTATTATAATTAATGTTCATGTATGTGTGGATTATAATTTTAATAATTAGATTTAGATTTTGTTACTTCTATTATTTAATTTTCACTAAAAAAAGGCCGACGATGGACTTTGAAATTTTTGAGTTTCCAAAATTCTCGAACTACTGAGGTGAGGAGTTATTCTTGGGATACCAAGAATAACTCTAATAATTCTTTGATTTAAAAAGATATAAGAATACAAAAAAAATAATTTTTTTAATGGTCTTTGAACCACCCATTAAAAGTAATTTATTTTTTTCATTTCTATGATACAAAATGCATCAAATGGGACATTCAAAAATGAATCTCTTTAACCTTTGCCCTAAAATAAAAAATTGGATAGTATTTGACTAAATTTGGTAATCATTTTATAATGGGTGTTGTGGGGTGCTAATACCTTCCCCACACACAAACGACTCCCGAACCAACTTTGAGTTTTCGTAGACAAAAAAATTTTATCTTAAAATTGGGTGACCAATCACACCCTAAAATGATTGGTGGCGACTCCAAATTTTTTTTTTCTTAAAAAATGAATTTTTTTTAATCGCCACTCCGCGTCGCACGCACGTTGAGACACCACTTCTGGAAATCTGATCAATAGGCGTCCGTTGGAGATCATAGGCAACCGTTAGAGATTATACGTATATATACATCACTTACTCATTGTAAAGATTCAGGATTCTTAATAAGAAATCAGAACAAGAAGTTCATCATCTTTTTTTAAGATTAGAATACTAAAGTGTTAATCATTTCTAGGGTTCATAATTTCTACAGCAGCGTTATTGAATATTGACTTTTAGTGTAAAGTTTATTTATTAAGAATTTTATCAATGATATATTTTTAGTTGTTAGCACTTATACGGTATATCATTGACTTGCCTGTACGATTTATATCATTGGTTTGTTTATACTGTTTATGCAGTATATCATTGATTTGTTTGCTGGTATTTCAACGAATAGTTCTGCACAATTGGTGTAATTAGGGACTTTAGTAAATATAAAAAATTATGGTTGCCAAAAATGAATAATTAGTAGAGTAGAATTATAATTTAGATTTATTTTATTTTTATTATGTAGATGTCAATTAAAATTAAAATCTCTTATTTTATGGGATTTAGTTTAATTGAAAGAATGGGCGTTTTAGTAAATTAAATTTGTAAAGGTGTTGGCAGTTACAAAACAAAATTGGTATTTCTGCAAAAGTTATAAAAGTATGACATTTACACAAAGCCTCATATATTTCGTCTATTATTGTAAATAGTCAAGTTTTAAAACCCAAATTACATATAGTAGGTTTTTTTTTGTATTTGCAATAATATACAACTTTTAATGCCACCTTATTACTTAGTTAATATAAAAATCCAAAATGGTCAAAATTGCCCTTTTTGGTTTCAGAATGGATTATGGTTGAAGATATATTTATTTGATATTGTTATAATTTTCTCCTATTTTTAGGGGTTTTGATTGTGTCCCTAAAAAAATTAGCTCGATTTGTTGAATATCAGTCATCATCTCCTTATTATATGGTAAGTTCTATTTTTTGGTTAATAATAAGTTTCTTCCTCTAATATCAATAGAGAGTTTCTTTGTGTCAAAAAATCTGTAAATAATTTTTAATTGGAAATTTATGAGGAATTTCTCATATGGTGATTTTGTGAAGAATTTTCAATTGAAAACTTGACGAATCATCAACCGTCACTCCGTCAACCAGTTGTCAATATTCTTTGACAGTCCATTAAGGTGTTCCATCTTCAGCGAAGAGGACCCATCAATGATGGTCCATCAACCAACGGTACATCATCAGTCATTCTTCGGCTGTCCAACTTCTTCCTTAGAAACTAGTTATTTATAAATACACTTCATACTTATATGCAGCATTAACGAATGGTTGACTTTTAGTGTATAATTTATTTACTACAATTTTTATCAATGATGTTTGTACTGAAAAGCTCAGAGGTGAAGCTTTATGCAATCTCCTCCAAATATGGGGATCCTCTCAGCCTGTGAATCTGTAAAACACAAACAAAGAACTCGAAAGTGAGAAAAATCGGGCGTAGTTGCCTCGCCTAAAGGCCTCCGATGCCTAAGATAGTATCCTGACCTTATTTTGACATAGTTTCTTTCTTCAGGGGAGAATGGCGTACCTCTCTCTTAGTAGATAAATGTATTTGTACATGAAGTTCTTTAGAGGAAGTGTGTTGAGGAAGTCTCGAGAGCGTGCTGGGGAAGCTTCCCAAGATACGAGATCTGTCCTTGATTGGAAAGGAGCGAGGTGACCTTTGGCATAAAACGATGGACATTAAATGTTCACATGTCTTCAAAGTGACCGGATGGGGGGCTATTCTGACATTCTACCGTGATGATTGAACCTACTGGGTGCTAGGTCGTGTAGGAAGGTGCAATCTGGGATTTTACTTTCGGCGGGTAGTGATGACCTTGGTACTCAAGGTTAACCGAGCTCTCTTCGCTGGTTCCATGTGTTGTCTCGCATATGCTCAGGTCTATGTAACTCGAGCTCCTCGGCGATGACTAGTTGAGGTCGGTTGGCTCCTTTGACACTTTTCCCTCGTCGTTGGCTCCCTGCTATGGTTCGTTACGTGTTTCCTAGCGATTGGTACTTTAAAAAACACCCATAACAGTTGCCCTCAGTCGAGGGCTTATGTGGCTTCATTCCCCCAGGTCCAAAGACGTCTTTATTCGAGCTCCTCTTCCGAGCTACCTTTAAGTGGCGGTAAGCACAGAGCTTCACTTATCCTCAGAATTTCATATTTGTTCTTAAAGTTTGTTCATTTGGGAGGCTTGTACTGAATGAGATTAATGACTTGACTGCTTCTGCCGCGATTCATCCACGTGCGTCGTTCCACCTCTTACGCGATTCAAGGCTATCAATCTCTTAGGAGTGGAGGCATTAATGGCCCATGGGTGCGTGTAAAGGAGGCTGTTTCCTCGATGTGTCACTTCATTCCTATAGTCATTTAAGTGACGTTTGGTCTTCTGAAACTCTTCTTATTAGGTTGTGAAATGACCGTTCATTGGGTGTAAAATCGTCTTACAGTTGCCAGCATGGCCCTTTTAAAAGCCCATCAAATGAGTGGTAACCTTCTTCAAGGCCTAGAAATTGGTGGGGTTCCTTCTCATTCTCTTTATCCTCGCCTTACTGAAAGATTGGAAACCCTTACCAACCCAGGACTGGCTATACAAACATCATCCTTGAAAAAGGCTTGTAACCCAGCCAGTTACCTTGACCTTTGATCCATAATGAAGTATCTTCATCGACCACAATCCACCTCCTTCCGCGTCACCATTCCCTTTTATCACCTCTATCTTTTCAATCAACTGGACACTCATTACAACATATGCCAAAATCCTCCAGGAGTGGGGCGTAATAGCTCATCCACTCACATCCTTCAAGATCATCTCGAACCTGAGAATTGTGGTTTCCTTCCTTAAGTTGAGGAGATTGAGTCCTTTTTTCCCCTCATGTTGAAAATTGCGTGCTACCCGTGATTTGAGTTCCCTTTTGGCTCGAATTGTTGTAGGCATTAGCCAAGTCATCGTGATCCTGAATCCTTGGCTGAAAAGCGATCGGAGCTTTCAAGACCTTTAGAAGAGTTCAAGAAAGTAGGGGTATAAGGAAAACTGACTAAACCGCAAGAACCAATCGAACTAGACCGAACCAAATTGGTTCGGGGGGTTTTATCACTTCTGACAGTTTAGTTCGGTTCAACAAGTAGAAAAATAGGATGGTTCGCTTCAGTGTTCATTTTTATGAAAAAATCACACTTCTACATATAGCCCATTGCCCTAATTCACCCATTCACTACACGTAGCCTCACCCTCAGCCTCCCTCCCTCATCGTAAATGCACGGAGACAGACCTACCCTCATCGCAAAATCACGGAGACAACGGGCCTAGAGGTTCCATCCCTCTCTCTTACACACTCTCTCTCTCACTCTCTCTCTCACTCTCTCTCCCTCTCTCTCTCTCTTTCTCGGAAAAAACATCCTGTAATCATCAAGATGCTTCATCACAGCAAATGGAGACTTTCCATAGCGTTTTATAAATGGTATTATAAGCGTAAAAATAAATGGAGACTTTCTATAGCTTTTCAAAAATGCTATTATAGATCTTAAGTCTCATGTCATGACTTTTTCAGATCTTAAGTCTCAGCTTTTCTGAGGTTTAATTTTTATCAGTTAGCCTCGTATCTCTCTTTATCTCTGTTTCTTTCTCTCAATGTCTCTCACTTTCTTTGTCTATCTCAGTGTGTCTCTAGGACCTAAATTGTATCTTTTTTCATGTATCCTCTGTTGTTTCTGTAAATGTTTTGTATTCTAAGTTGAAATGCAAATCTATCAAAGATATAGTTGATATTGATGTTGGTTTTGTATCTGTTGTCGATTTGGTTGAGATTAGTTAGAAATTAGGTTTAGATTTGGTAGAAATTTGATGAATTTTTATGCTTTGCTTTTCATCTTACGGTTCGGTTCGGTTTTTATTATTTTTGAACAGTTCAGTTTGGTTTGGTTTTTGAACATTGAGCGGTTCAGTTCAGTTACTAATTGTGTAAACTGGTATGTTCGGTTTGGCTCGATAAAACTCCTTAAATTAAGCCGAACAGAACCGCTCACACCCCTACAAGAAAGCTATGGAAACCCAGCCACCACTGGCCCCAACCGGGAGGGGAGTCTTTTACTTTTAAATTATCCGAAGGAGGGGGTTCACCCTCTACCTTGGGAGGAAATGTTTGTAATATTTCCTTTACTTGAATTTACAATCCTTTCTCCTTATTAATGAAAATAGATTTTCTTAATAACTCCAACTCCTTCTTTTGTTTGGCTCTCATTTATTTCCTTTGTCGTAGAATTTCATAGTTGCATGAGCTGTGCTTTATGTACTCACTCAAAAAAAAACCTTTGATAGCGGCAAAAAATGCTATCATAGGGTTTTCATAGCATTTTTCGTAACGTTATGTTTGTCAACGTTATTAAAACTCCGACCCTACGATAATAATTATTAAACGCTATCATAGCTACTTTTAGTAGCGTTTATAACACGCTATTGTAACCTTTCGATAAAATTTTTAAACGCTATAAAAATATTTCCCCAGCATTTTATAAACGCTATTATAACCGTAGCCACAATGTGAAAATTTCTATAGCGTTTAAAAAATGCTATTGTAACCTTTCTATAGTATGTTTTAAACGTTACAGAAAGCTTCCCATTGCACTTGGTTACTTTATATACCGTTTAAAAAATGATATAGAGAGTTTTCCATAGCGTTTTATAAACACTATTATAAATGCAACAACAAAGATAGACTTTCTACAGCGTTTAAAAAACACTATTGTTGATCTTAAGTCTCAGCTCATCACCTTTTTCAGATCTTAAGTCTAAGCTTTTATAGGGTTTAATTTTTATCAGTTAGCCTCTTCTCTCTCTTTATCTCTGTTACTTTTTCTCAATGTCTCTCACTTTCTTTGTCTATCTCAGTGTGTCTATAGGACCTAAATTGTATCTTTTTTCATGTATTCTCTGTTGCTTCTGTAAATATTTTGTATTCTCAGTTGAAATGCAAATCTATCAAAGACTTAGTTGAGATTGATGTCGGTTTTGTATATGTTGCCGATTTTGTTGAGATTAGTTAGAAATTAGGTTGAGATTTGGTTGAAATTTGATGAATTTTTCTGCTTTGCTTTTCATCTTACGGTTCTGTTCGATTTTTATTAGTTTTGAACGGTTCAGTTCGATTTGGTTTTTGAACATTGAGCGGTTCGGTTCAGTTATTAATTTTGTAAACTGGTATGTTCGGTTTGGCTCGGTAAAACCCATTAAACTGAGCCGAACCGAACCGCTCACACCCCTACAAGAAAGCTATGGAAACCCAGCAACCACTGGCCTCGACCGGGAGGGGGGTCTTTTACTTTTAAATTATCCTAAGGAGGGGGTTCACCCTCTACCTAGGGAGGAAATCTTTGTAATATTTCCTTTGCTTGTATTTGCAATCCTTTCTCCTTATTGATGAGAATGAATTTTCTTAATACTCCGACTCCTTCTTTTGTTTGGCTCTTATTTATTTCCTTTGTCGTAGCATTTCATAGTTGCATGACCTATGCTTTAAGTACTCACTACGATAAAAAAACCCTATGATAGCGGCAAAAAATGCTATTGTAGGGTTTTCATAGTGTTTTTCATAACGCTATGTTTGTCAACATTATTAAAACTCTGACCATACGATAACATTTATTAAACGCTATCATAACTACTTTTAGTAGCGTTTATAACACGCTATTGTCACATTTCGATAGCATTTTTAAACGCTATCAAAATATTTTCATAGCGTTTTATAAACGCTATTATAAGCGTAGTAACAATGTGAAACTTTCTATAGCGTTTGAAAAATGCTATTGTAACCTTTCTATAGCATTTTCTAAACGTTATAGAAAGCTTCCCATTGCGCTTGGTGACTAACTATACCATTAAAAAATGATATAGAAAGATTTCCATAGTGTTTTATAAACGCTAGTATAAGCGTAACAACAAATGGAGACTTTCAATAGCGTTTAAAAAATGTTGTTGTAGATCTTAAGTCTCACGTCATCACTTTTTCAGATCTTAAGTCTCAGCTTTTCTTAGGTTTAATTTTTATCAGTTAGCATCGTCTCTCTCTTTATCTCTGTTTCTTTCTCTCAATGTCTCTCACTTTCTTTATCTATCTCAGTGTGTCTCTAGTACCTAAATTGTATCTTTTTTCATGTATTCTCTACTGTTTCTGTAAATGTTTTGTATTCTCAATTGAAATACAAATCTATCAGAGACTTAGTTGAGATTGATGTTGGTTTTGTATCTGTTGCAGATTTAGTTGAGATTAGTTAGAAATTAGGTTGAGATTTGGTTGAAATTTGATGAATTTTTCTGCTTTGTATTTCATCTAACGGTTCGGTTCGGTTTTTATTATTTTTGAACGGTTCAGTTTTTTTTTTAGCATTGAGCGGTTCGGTCCGGTTATGAATTGTGAAAACCGGTATGTTCGGTACGGCTCGATAAAATCCCTTAAACCGAGCCCAACCGAACAGCTCACACCCCTACTAGTATGCTATGGAAATCCAGTAACCACTGGCCCCGACCGGGAGGGGGGTCTTTTACTTTTAAATTATCCTAAGGAGGGTGTTCGCCCTCTACCTGGGGAAGAAATCTTTGTAATATTTCCTTTCCTTTGTATTTGCAATCCTTTCTCCTTATTTATGAGAATGGATTTTCTTAATAACTCTGACTCCTTTTGTTTGGCTCTTATTTATTTTCTTTGCCGTAGCATTTCATAGTTGTAGGAGCTGTGCTTTAAGTACTCACTACGATAAAAAAAACCCTATGATAGCGGCAAAAAAATGATATCGTAGGGTTTTCATAGCGTTTTTCGTAACACTATGCTTGTCAATGTTATTAAAACTCTGACCTTACGATAACATTTATTAAACGC
Organism: Datisca glomerata; assembly: GCA_003255025.1. Lineage (NCBI taxonomy): Eukaryota > Viridiplantae > Streptophyta > Magnoliopsida > Cucurbitales > Datiscaceae > Datisca > Datisca glomerata. The sequence continues at coordinate 284,408 of QANY01004318.1, read as the reverse complement.
TATCATAACTACTTTTAGTAGCATTTATAACACGCTATTGTAACATTTCGATAGCATTTTTAAACGCTATAAAAATATTTCCATACCATTTTATAAAACGCTATTATAAGCATAGCAACAATGTGAAACGTTCTATAGCATTTAAAAAATGCTATTGTTACCTTTCTATAGCATTTTTAAATGTTACAAAAAGCTTTCCATTGCGCTTGGTGACTTTCTATACCGTTAAAAAATGATATAGAAAGGTTTCCATAGCGTTTTATAAACGCTATTATAAGTGAAACAACAAATGAAGACTTTCTATAGCGTTTAAAAATGCTATTGTAGATCTTAAGTCTAACGTCATCACTTTTTCAGATATTAAGTCTCAGCTTTTCTAAGGTTTAATTTTTATCAGTTAGCCTCGTCTCTCTATTTATCTCTGTGTCTTTCTCTCAATGTCTCTCACTTTCTTTGTCTATCTCAGTGTCTCTAGGACCTAAATTGTATCTTTTTTCATGTATTCTCTGTTGTTGCTGTAAATGTTTTGTATTCTCAGTTGAAATACAAATCTATCAAAGACTTAATTGAGATTGATGTTGGTTTTGTATCTGTTGCCGATTTGGTTAAGATTAGTTAGAAATTAGGTTGAGATTTGGTTGAAATTTGATGAATTTTTCTGCTTTGCTTTTCGTCTTTCGGTTCAGTTTGGTTTTTATTATTTTTGAACAGTTTGGTTCGGTTTGCTTTTTAAACATTGAGTGGTTCGGTTCGGTTATTAATTGTGTAAAGCGGTATGTTCGGTTCGGGTCGGTAAAACCCCTTAAATCGAGTCAAAACGAACCACTTACACCCCTACAAGGAAGTTAGGGAATCCAATAACCACTGGCCTCGACCGGGAGGGGCGTCTTTTACTTTTAAATTATCCTAAGGAGGGGGTTCACCCTTTACCTGGGGAGGAAATCTTTGTAATATTTCCTTTCGTTTGTATTTGCAATCCTTTCTCCTTATTCATGAGAATTGATTTTATTAATAACTCTGACTCCTTTTTTTGTTTGGCTCTTATTTATTTCCTTTGTCGTAGCATTTCATAGTTGCATGAGCTGTGCTTTAAATACTCACTACAACAAAAAAAACCCTATGATAGCGTCCAAAAAAGGCTATCATAGGGTTTTTATAGTGTTTTTCGTAACGCTATGTTTGCCAACGTTATTAAAACTCCGACAATACGATTACGTTTGTTAAACACTATCATAAGTACTTTTAGTAGCATTTATAACAGGCTATTCTAACCTTTCGATAGCATTTTTAAACGCTATAAAAATATTTCCATAGCGTTTTATAAACGCTATTATAAGCATAGCAACAATGTGAAATTTTCTATAACGTTTACAAATGCTATTGTAACCGTTCTATAACGTTTTTAAACGTTATAGAAAGCTTCCCATTGCGCTTGGTGACTTTCCATAGCGTTTAAAAAATGATATATAAATGTTTTTATAGCATTTTATAAACGATATCATAACTCTTCTATAGCTTTTAAAAAACTCTATAGAAATGATACCAAGTGCAATGAGATGCTTTCTATAGTGTTTAAAAAATGCTATTGTTTTTCTAACCATATCATAACTGTATTTGCCTATCGTGCTTCTTTAGGCTGTTATATTCTCTTATAAGGTTTTAAATACTATAAATAATGTACACTAATGTATCAAACAAATAATACAAAAATCATCCATTAAATCACTAATTTAAAATATTTAATTAAAGAAATTTACTAATAAAGATCCATATCAAATGTCTAAAAAAACCCTACAAAATAGCATTCCAAAGTGTTCATATCACATATTACAAATATTTTGAGTTGTACTAAATATCACAAGTACAAGCCAAAGTTTTCATCAAAGAACTTTCATATCTTCTTGTTGAAATTATATTCCACATCACTATGTGGAACCACGCACCACCTGAATTACTATGTGTTTGTTGTGTTTTCGTGGACCTATAAGAAAAAAAATAATTGTTATAGTTCAATATCCACTTATAGAAATATATATTATCTCTATAAAAGACTTTTCAATATTCAGACATGTTGATCTATAAGATTGTAATCTAGATTGCAAAATCCTATTTCTTGAAATACATACTTTCCATGCATCTATGTTTTATCCTTGAAGATGCATATATAATAGCAAGTTAGAAAAATAACATAGGCAAATCCAACACAAATGCAAGAACAAAAATAAAAATCCAACATTTCAACCCACATTTCTAGCACCTCCTAACATTTCAATCATCCCACAAATTATGTCAACCCACATTTCTAGCGCTTACAGTACCAATCATCATAGAAGAAAAGTTTAATATAATATTCAAAATCCAACCCTACCAATATAAACAAATCCAACAAAAATATAAATCCATCATTTGGATCCACATTTCAAACACTCCATTTGTACGGTTTCATCCTTGTGTTATTTTCTAGCAGCTTCTATTCATCTCGTTTGTTCAAATTATATACACATGAATATGATTGATTCAGAAAACCACAATGAAACTACTAGCCTTCATACTCATTTTTTTGGGTTATCTACCCATTAGAAATATCTAATTGAACATATATCAAAACATTCAAAAATTATGGTTTTTCAGAGATAATCAAACAATTATAAAATACATTTCTGTAATCACGCTTAGAAACTCAGCTCTCCAAAAATTAGAATAATATGATTAGAGATAGCAGAGAGGATAGTAAATTAAAAGCATAACAAAGCCATAGAAGCACTATCTTATAAGTCAAGTCACGACCCTTACTACTCTTCTTGCTGAACCGATTTAGCTGCTGCTGCTTTTTCATCTCTTATTCCTTCACCTCTATCAGTAGTTGATGTTCCTTGCAATGATGCCATTGAAACTACCTCAAGAACTAGAAATTAAAATCTTCCAACTTTGAACCACCAACGAAAACAAACACGCAGAGATTAAAAAAATGAATATAACATAAACTACTTGCTTATTTTGTAACAGATCTCAACACAGTAAACTATATTTAAAAGCCCATCACAGGAAATTTAAAGCATAACATGGAATTAGGGATTTACTTGAAATAAAGAGAAGCTGGGATTGTGAGGAATTCACGCTGGTAAACAAAAACCACAGAGCTTAGAATGAGACCTTTGAGAGAGAGCTGAGATAAAGGGCTTCGAGAGAGAGCCAACAACGAGACAGAGTTGAGAGAGGTAGCTACGAGAGAGAGCACACAGAGAGCTGGACTGGTGTGGTTTGTCACACCAGTCATCAATTTTTAATCCTTCATCACAGGTTGTGGAAGAGTCGATTATCTCCTTTTATTTGAAAAATGTCACTAAGTACACGATCTTAGTTATCTGTTACATCTTGGCGTTGGCCGTTTAAAAAGGAGACCGTTTCATCCACTCTTAATGGGGGAGGCCGAGTTGGAGAAGACAGTTGGGCATTTTATTTCTTGAGTTGCTGCCCTTCATTTCTTACCGAGACGTCCTTCTTTATGAGCTTCATATTTGCCTTAATGGTGGGACCCCTTGAGCTGTACATTCTGTTCGTGGACAAAAGTCAATTTGTCTGAACCCATTTTCCCGGATGCCCTGGTGGGAAAATGATTGACCACTCCAGTCTTCAAGTTCTTCCCATGGATTATTCCTTGGGAAATGTGCCAACTATTGGCTACTTCACTCCTGTGAGTTCGTCCACTTCATGTGGGAGCTTGAGGGAGACACACTCACATGCCTCACTAGTAAAGCCTGATCTTGTTGAGAACTGGTGTAAGGGATTTTATGACCGCCCTTACCCTCTCAGCGGGGCTTCAGGTTCTGACTTGGCTTACAAGACAACATAGTGATTCAAGGCGTGAGGGTCGGCAAATGTCTGCTGAGGAGGATTGATGCAGGGCTCTATATTTCAACTAGGAATGACCATCGACCTGCTTATCCGTCTGGCAAGCTAGAGTACTCGACAGACATGGCATGCCTGCTCCGGCTAGATCCTTATTCACATTTGGTGAGTTATAGTGCTCGACAAACATCACTTCTTAATCCTGACTGGTAGGCTAGATTGTCGCATCAATCATCACTTTTTAATCTGGACTGGTGTGGTTTGTCACACCAGTCATCAATTTTTAATCCTTCATCGCAGGTTGTGGAAGAGTCGATTATCTCCTTTTATTTGAAAAATGTCACTGAGTACACAATCTTAGTTATCTGTTACATCTTGGCGTTGGTCGTTTAAAAAGGAGACCGCTTCATCCACTCTTAATGGGGGAGGCCGAGTTGGAGAAGACAGTTGGGCTTTTTATTTCTTGAGCTGCTGCCCTTCATTTCTTACCGGGGTGTCCTTCTTTATGAGCTTCATATTTTCCTTAATGGTGGGACCCCTTGAGCTGTAGATACTGTTCGTGGACAAAAGTCAATTTGTCTGAACCAATTTTCCCGGATGTCCTGGTGGGAAAATGATTGATCACTCCAGCCTTCAAGTTTTTCCCATGGATTATTCCTTGGGCGATGTGCCGACTATTGGCCACTTCACTCCTGTGAGTTCGTCCACTTCATGTGGGAGCTTGAGGGAGACACACTCACATGCCTCACTAGTAAAGCCTGATCTTGTTGAGAACTGGTGTAAGGGATTTTGTGACCGCCCTTACCCTCTCAGTGGGGCTTCAGGTTCTGACTTTGCTTACAAGACAACATAGTGATTCAGGGTATGAGAGTCGGCAGATGTCTGCTGAGGAGGATTGATGCAGGGCTCTATATTTCAACTAGGAATGACCATCGACCTGTTTATCCTGTTGCGTGACCCTTCGCTTGCACAAGAGCTTTGCAAAATTATTGGTGGCCAAAGGGATACCAAAGAGTTAGGCGGATGGTGGCCCACTGATACTTTCTTCCATCTTCCACAGCCTCTCACATATTGCCCCCTTCCATCCAAAGGGCTCTTTCATGGTATCTATCTTCTGTTCTCCTTCTTCGTCCTCCTAGGATGACCCTAACTAGCACCTTACAAAAAGGAGCGCTTGGCCCATCGAAGCCCGGTTTCATTTTAGTTGTGGTTTCCTCGATGGGTGACAGTTCCTTCGAGGCGAAGCGTTGCCTCATCCTTTCCCTGATAGCCTTCCCCCAAAGTTCTGCCAGCACGTTTTGACTCCACTGACAAGCCTTTGGGTCATGGGGGAGGACCGTTTCAATGTAAAAGACCGTTACGATTTGAGCGGTAACTAGCATGCCTTTTCTCCTTTCCCGGTTACCTTAGAGGTTACCACCACCGTTTCCTACTTCCTCCATCGTGTAGTCGCTATGACGGTAGATGATTCTTCTTCCAGCGAGGAGGAGGTTGGATACTCTCTCTCAAGGTTGACTTCATCAGCGTGAAATACCAGACCCATCATCTCCTTGCGGGAAAGAAAGGGTTCCAAGGGCTTTGAACATGAATGGCTTTATAGTCGTTCCCACAGGCGGTGCCAACTATTTGTACCAAAAAGTTTGACGGTGAAGATTTATGCAATCTCCTCCAGATGTGGGGATCCTCTCGGCCTGAGAATCTGTAAAACGTAGACAAAAAACCTGAAGATGAGGAAAACCACGAGGTGGTTGCCACACCTAAGGGCCTGCGATGCCTAAGTCAATATCCTGGCATTATTTTGACATAGTTTCCTAAGGGGAGAATGGCGTACCTCTCTCCTTAGTAGAAGATTGTATTTGTACCTAATGTTATTTGGAGAAAGTGTGTCGAGGAAATCTCGGGAGCGTGCTAGGGAAGCTTCCCAGGACACGAGGCCTATCCTTGATTGAACATTAAATGTTGACATGTCTTCGAAGTGACCGGACGAGGGGATATTATGAAGTTCTTCCATGGTGATTGGACTTGTTGGGTGCTTGGGTATGTAGGAGTGTTTCATGAGAGATGTTATTTTTTGTGGGTAATGATGACCATGGTACGCGAGATTAACCAAGCTCTCTTCACGGGTTCCTTGTGTTGTCTCGCATATGCTTAGGTCTGTGCTACCCGAACTCCTCGGGATTGACCAACTGAGGCCAATTCTTCTCCTTTGACACTTTTCGCTCGTTGTTGGCTCCTGCTGCGGTGCGATATATGTTGCCTTGTCATTGGTGCTTGAGAAAACACACATAACAATACTTTTTTTTTTTAGTACTTATACATTATATTATTGATTTTCTTGGACGATTTATATCATTGAATTGTTTGTACTATTTATACAGTATCATTGATTTGCTTGTAGGATATATCAACGACCGGTTTTGCACAATTGGTGTATTTAGAAATTTTAATAAATATAGAAAATTGTGGGTGCCTAAAATAGATAATTAGTAGACTTGAATTATAATTATAATTTTTTTATGTAGATGTCGATCAAAATTAAAATCCCTTATCTGTGGGATTTAGGTTAATTGAAAGAATGAATATTTTAGCAAAACAAAATTATAAAGGTGCTTGTGGTTGCAAAAAATAGTATAACATTTACTTAAGGGATTGTCAAATTTTCAATTCAAACCGGTCGGAAAATCTTTTTTTTTTTTGTGCAAAACTTGCCGAAATAATAAAAATAATTTATTTACATCTGTACAATTTTTGTAAATATTTTATTTACTTCGACCACTTTTGCAAAAACAATAATTCATCGTTACCCTATTGAATAAAGGACATTATTTTGATTGGATCACAAAAAACAATCATTTCTTGCAATTTCTGTTACTTTAGCGTGGACTGATTTAGCAAAGCATGCATAGCATAATGAATAATATGAAAAATCAAAGCTGGTATTTTGTGTATAATATGAATAATAGAAGAGCAAGATCAGCAACTAGTTAAAACTTATAAAATAAATAATCCTTAACACTCAATCATAAAAATTAAATCAATTCTAGTTTGAATATGAAGCATATGATGCTAAAATAATAAAAGACATTAGGATTAAATTAGATTGAAGCTAGCCATCTCATTGTGGATTATGAGATTTATTCATTCAATATCGTTCATAATTAACATGCTTAATTATAACAATCATTCGACAAAATAAATTGAGTTGATCATGATTATGCTAGTCCATGTCCATACATGTAATATTTCTAACAAGACTAGTTAAATTCTTGAGGAATTAAAAAGCAAAAGTTTTCAGTGTACCATTTGTTTAGAAAATAATAGAAAGAGTTCCATAGATAAAAGCTATGTCGATAATTTAACAATGAATCTTGTAGATTACGTCGAAATTAATTATCATGGCAAGGAGAAAAAAGAAGGTAAGTAAAAGCCAACATCTGCATTGCAATTTATATTCATAATGGAATTGAATGAAAGAAAGAGAGCAAAACGTAGCAACAGAGTGTAATTTTGCCAGCAAAAGTTTCTCATATATGCTCCCCCCTCCCACCCAAAAAAATAAAAGAAACCCAAAAGGTAAATTAATGCCGGCAATTCATCCTTGGCTTAGTTATACTCTCTTCCTTTTCATACATGGCCAAATAAATGATTGCTTTTCTCCAGTTTTTCTACATTGCACTTTGCTTGATAACTATTACAAATATACCTATTTATATAGCAAAAAAGGGCTAGAGATGGTTATAAGGTAATGATTCGTAGAATATATTCTTATTGATCTGCATGCAAGAGCGCATTTTGATATTCATCTTTCTGTAGATTTGGTCAGAATACTTTTGGACCCAATTGACAGATTTTGGAATGGTTGACTTTGTTGTATTCTACAATTGCAGTTCTGAAGAATATGACACGGTATGGGTTATGGTTAAGCCATTTATGATGTGTTTTGCTTCCAAAGCAAATACGCTTGTCCTTCTTAATTAGAAAAATTTTCTGGTTGAGCCACAGCCACTCAATACTCTTTCACGTGTTTAGTGGATATATGTAGACCCTTTTAGTTCAGCTTATAAATGAAAACTAAATTTGGACATGTCATTTATCCACACATGGTGTAGTATAGATTTCCTCCATGAGTAACATAGAGGACCAGTGGTGAGTCCATTCATGGAGGCATCGTAGGTAATATGAACAAAAGTGAGCTCTTGAAATCATTTTAATAATGTTGTTTATTCAAGCATTTAAAATAGAACTTTTACTAAATCATTGTACAATAACTTTTATGATTACTATCATAAAAGATTTGATTGTTAATTGGGTTTCGTTCTCCAATTTAGCATTCCATGCAACTTGCTCGTTGTTGTGTAAAGAGATTTGGATACTATAATGGCTAAATGTTCTATATATATTCATTACTCAATATAGCAATATATATACATAGATTTACACAGTAACGTCACAAAGTAAAAAGGAAAACTCCATAATATAATACCTACATTAAATACAATGAATGTATAATATTGCTAACAGTAGGAAGAATCATGTATTTGTGGAAACTAATGGGCAAGTTTCCTTGGGAGGAGAAGTTTCCTTGAGAGGAGAAGTTTCCTTGAGTGGAGAAGTTTCCTTCATATGCCCCCGCAAGATGTGGCTACCATCGGATATACAAATCTTGGATCGAAGACTAAGGAACTGACTTTTGAGTGGCTTGGTGAGGATGTGGGCAAGTTGGTCATGAGTGGAGACATGTGAAACATGGAGAGAACCATTTGAAACATTCGAACGAAGTGATAGTCAAGAGCAATGTGCTTCATGCGAGAGTAAAATACAGGATTGACACACAAGTAGTACCTAAACTGTCACAAAGTAGACGAGGAGAGTTCAGAGGAGGATGACCAAGTTCACCGTGAGATTAGTAAGCCAACAGAGTTCAGTAGTCGTGGAAGCTACAAAAAGATATTCAGCTTCGATAGAGGAGCGAGCCACAATATGTTGTTTTCTTGAGTACCATGAAACATGATTAGACTCGAGAAAAAATAAAATATGAAGAAATGGAAGTAAAATCATCCCAATTAGCATCCGAATAGGCATGTAAAGAGAGTTTGGAGCTCCGACGAAGGAGAAGACCATGTGAGATTGTGTGCTTAAGATAGCGAAGAAGGCACATGGTGGCAGTCCAATGAGTCTGAGTGGGTGAATGCATAAACTGGGCAAGTTTGTTGACAGAATAGGCAATGTCAGGTCGTGAAAGTGAGAGATATTGTATCCCACCAATGAGGCTGCGATACTGGGTAGCATCTGTGGTAGCAGTGACGTCTTTAAGAGCTAAAACAAGTGGAGGTGCTCATTGGTGTGGTGGATTCTTTCATCCCGACCATTTGAAATTGTTCCAAGAGATCTCGAATGTACTTATGTTGTGAATTATATTTTATCATAAGAGACCCTGTGGAGTGGAAATTGCCTGCACACCAATAAAGTAATGGAGATCACCAAGATCTTTGATGGAAAAATGATGAGATAGAGCATCAATGACTTTTCTGGTAGCAGTTGTAGAGCTATCTATGATCAAGAGGTCATCTACATATACTAAAAAATAAATCGCCAACGTACCACGAGTATAAATAAATAAAAAAGTATCAGACATAGAATTAATAAAACTAAGAGATGAAATGAACTCTTTAAGCTCAATAAACTATGCTCACGAGACTTGCTTGAGATCGTAGAGGGACCGACGAAGGCGGCATACATGAGTGGGGCGAGATGCATCAACAAATCCAGGTGGCTGGATCATAAACACTTCTTCAGATAGGTGACCGTGGAGGAAGGCGTTGTTAACATCAAGTTGGTGAATAGGCCAATTCTTGGAGATGGCAAGGGTAAGGACAACATAGATTTTGGTTGGTCTAATAACAGGGTTAAAGGTTTCATGATAAGACACTCGGGTGTTGATGTAAGCTTTTGGTAACAAGTCATGCTTTGAATCGATCAACGCGTCCATCAGTGTGACGTCTAACACAAAAAACCCATTTGCATCCAACAATGTTGTGGTGGGGTTGACGAAGGATCAGTTCCCATGTACCATTACAGTCAAGGGCATTAAGTTCTTCATACATGGCTTCTCTCTGTTGGGGTTGTTTGAGTGCCTGGGTAACAGAGATAGGTTCTAAGGTGGGTTGAAGTGGTTGCTTCGTAGCTGAAAATGACATTTTGTGAAGAGGTTTAAATATGTGGTTCTTGGAGCGGGTTGTCATGGGATGTAGGTTCATTGGGTCGGATAGTGGCGTAGGAGAGGGTGAGGAAGAAGCAGAAGAACCATATCTTGGAGGCTCATCGGCGCGTGAGGATGAAGTAAAAATATGACCAGTCGATGAGGTTGTTGCACCAGAAAGATTAACCGAGTGCGACGAAGCAGCAAGTAGAGGAGAGGAAGATGTGGTGATAGGGTTTTGGGTGATCGGGGATCGTTAAAATTTGGAGAGGAAGATGCATGTTTTGGAGAGATGGGCGTGAGATTATTTTTTGAAGAGTTGTCGTGTTATTGGGGAGTTATCTGGGAAGGTGGCAACATGGAGGATGCGACTGAAATTGAGGGATTTGAAAATAAAGGCAAAGATGGAAGAGCTAAATTAGCAAGTACTCGAGTAGCTTGATTTGGAGAAGATGGTGGCAACGTATTGGAGTTGTTGTTCAGGGAAGTGGGAGTGTTAGTAGATGGAAATTTTATTAGTTAGAAAGATTTTAGGGATGGAGAATTGGCAGCCCATTTATCAAGGGAGCAATTATTGACATGATCATTTGAGTGTTGTAAAGATCATATAGAGGGAAAGACTTCTATGAAGTCAACATGTCGCGAGAAATAAACTCGATGATTAGTTGGTTCAAAACATATGTAGGAGTTGTGGAGGTTAGAGTAACCCAAAAAAATACATAGCTTCGACCGTTATTCAAGTTTATTGTTGGTGTAGGGCTTTAACCATAGATAGAAAAGACAACAAACACCCTTAATTTAGAATAATTGGGTGTGACCTTGGAAATTCTTTCAAAAGGAGATTTATTGTGGAGAATGGGTGTGGGTAACCAATTAATCAAATAAACTACAGCATCAAAGTTATATGGCCATAGTGATAATGGGAAGGATGGTCTATGGAGTAGAGTAAGTCCCATCTTGACAATGTGTCGATGTCGACGTTCAGTAGAATGTGTTGCAGGGTACAGGGAGGTGAAACCAAGTGTTGTATTCCATTTGTTTCAAATAATTGTTTGAGGCCTTGATACTCTTTTCACGAGAGAGAGAGAGATGGATAGAGAGGGAGAGAGAGGCATGGAGAGATGGAGAAGGAGAGAGAGGGGGGAGAGAGATAGAGAGAGGGAGGGAGAGG